>VBSM01002616.1:46679555-46720767 GCA_008086735.1 Cheirogaleus medius
AGTAAAAGATATTTCATGTAGTTGCATGGAATAAATCAAGACTGACCAAAGTAAATGAAGTGTGTTTGTAAACCAAAAAAGGAGAAATGATGCATTTGTGCTAATTTGTGAGTCTGTTATACAGAGTGTTGAACAGGTCAAGTACTATTGTGTCAGGTTTATTCATCCTCCCTCTTTGAAAGGCCAATAGCTTTATACTCTCTGTCTAAACACTTGAGTGTGCCCAGTGTTTATGAGCATCCCTCAAGTGCCTATTATCTTCTAGATACAGTGTTTTCTGGCATTTCAATCAAATTGGCCTGCTATAACCTTATACATGTATAGAAATAAAGTGGAAACCACTTAAAGAATTCAGAATTCTCATTTCAGTTTTATTATAGCCTTGGCTCTGCAGTGATTTTTGGTTTTGTTTTTGTTTTTTGAGAGAGAATCTCACTCTGTTTCTCAGGCTGGAGTGCAGGGGCATCATCATAGCTCACTGCAACCTCAAACTCCTGGGCTCAGGTAATCCTCCTTGCTACAGCCTCCTGAGTAGCTGGAAGTCCAGGCATGTACTACCATGCTTGGCTAATTTTCCTATTTTTTTGTAGAGATGGGGTCTCACTGTTGTCCAGGTTGGTCTCAAATTCCTGGCCTCAAGTGATCCTCCCACTTTGGTCCCCCAAAATGCTAGAATTACAGGTGTGAGAGAGAGACTGTGCCTGGCCTTGAACTGATGGTTTGTATGATTTGTTGTAAGTTGCTTTTCCTGCTACAAGTTTGTTCTAAGAGGCCAAAATAGAAAAACAGAAGCATGAAAATTGAAAAACAAGAGAAAAGACCTAAAATTTTATTTTTAAAAATTAATTTTTGAAATTCAAATTGAATAAAACTCTGATCAAAATAAACATAATAACATCAAAGACAGTTCTTGTTTTAACTATTTTCCATTTCTCAAATTAAGCTGAATTTCTTTTTCATCTGAGTCAAACCGTTTATCATTTGTTGAGATTTTTATCTAAACTAGACATACTGGTACAAGAATTTTGTTAGTTCAATTTCTCTTCTCTTCTCTTCTCTTCTCTTCTCTTCTCTTCTCTTCTCTTCTCTTCTCTTCTCTTCTCTTCTCTTCTCTTCTCTTTCCATAAAAATGGAGGTATTTGGCCTTTTAAAGGTTGAGCTAAGAAATTTTACCAAGGCTTGACACCTGACTGGACAGAAAGATAGACTAAAAAAACCAAAGCCAAAAACAAAACCATGACATCATGTTCCTGTTGATAGTAGCAGCCTTTGAGAACCTGCTCAGCAGGTCGTGTAACTTTTGGTCTTCTGCCAGCTGTTTCTTTTGAGGCAAGCCCAAGTGATATAAAATGGTTTGTGTCCTGGGATATTATCTTATGGCTCTGTATATCACTAGGTATTTTATGAATTGTTATATCCAGATTTTTTTTTATTTGCTTTTGGGTTTCTTTCTTTCTTTCTTTTTTTTTGAGCCAGGGTCTCACTTTGTTGCCCAGGCAAGAGTGTAGTGGCTTCACATAGCTCACTGCAACCTCCATCTCCTGGGCTCAAGCAGTCCTCCTTCCCTTAGCCTCCCGAGTAGCTGAGATTACAGGTGCATGCTACCACACCTGGCTAATTTTTCTAATTTTTTTGGTAGAGACAAGGTCTGGCTATTTTGCTCAGGCTGGTCTCGAACTCCTAGCCTCAAGCAATCCTCTTGCCTTGGCTCCCAAAGTACTAGGATTACAGGCATGAGCCACCATGCCTGGCCCTGAAATGTTATGTTAGTTTTATCTTTGCTCTTATCCCTTATCTTGTAGTCACTTTGATGAGAAATCTTATGAATAATCTTTGTTTGGGATAAATATAAGATTAACTTTACCATATTTAGAATAAAAAGGTATAAGAAGTTACAAATAGAAGCAGGAATGATGGAAAATCCAGCACTTTGGGTCAGCTCTTATTTTCATTAGTACGTTGCTTTCTTTCCAGTGCCTTTTTCTTTAGCCATGCTACATGCTTAACAGCTATAGATTACTTGAAAAGATAGATAAACAAGTATAAGAAATAAATTAGGCCTCTGACATAGATATTAGAAAACTGGCCCTACTTGAGTATTTAAAATTTATCATTGTGATGTTTAAAGCTGCTCTTATGACAATATACTTGTCTCGACATGGGGGATGAAAACGATTTTCCCCAAACCACAGCAATTTCCCTTTACTAATGGTAGCAGTAATGGGATAGATATCCCCCTTAGGCTGTCTGCCAAAATTCAGCCTGGGTTATACAATATTTGAGTTTTAAAGAAATAAAGTCTTCAGACATCGTTAAATTAATTATTCATCAGGTAAATTATGGAGCAGTTAACGAATGTTGAGAGAATGCTGACATGTTTGAGTAGTATAAATTATGTAAAGACTCAATCTTCTCATAGGTAATGAAACTACAGAAATGACTGAGGTCTGCTCTGTAAACTACCTGCAAAATGTATGTAACAGAGATTTTTCCAAAGATGACTTTTAAGTACAACTTTGAATTGTCCTTTTTTATTGTGATACAGTTTAACCTGACTGTAAAAAAGCACATCCAGCAAGATTGAGTTCACCTCTGCACTCTCATTCTAGTCATTTTTGCTTGCCTCTAATTACATTTTATTTGCAAATGAGAAAATATATTTTCCTCTGCCAGTCTGCCATTGAAAATTGCCTCTTGGTCTGTGCAAATTTAAATTGCAAGAGCTTATTGTTTTCAAAGTGAAGTTTACATCTAATATTTGTGTATTCTGATAGGGAAAAATCATTTTTGTAAAACTAACTCTGTTTCTCTTTATTTTCTCCCCATACCAGCTACAGGCCATATAGTTACCGGCACTTTGCACCCCCCACCACACCCTGCAGCACAGATGTTTGTGACAGTGACTATGCTCCTAGCCGGAGAATGACCTCAGTGGCAACAGCCAAGGGCTATACCAGTGACTTGAACTATGATTCAGAACCTGTGCCCCCACCTCCCACGCCCCGAAGCCAATACTTGTCGGCAGAGGAGAACTACGAGAGCTGCCCACCTTCTCCATACACAGAGAGGAGCTACTCTCATCACCTCTACCCGCCGCCACCCTCTCCCTGTACAGACTCCTCCTGAGGAGGGGCCCTCCTCCTCTGACTGCCTCCGACGTGAAAATGTAAATACAAATTTGGTTGAGATCTGGAGGGGGGGAGGGAACTATTAGAGAAGGATGAGGCAGACCATGTACAGTTAAAATTATAAAATGGGGTAGGGAATACTGGAGATATTTGTACAGAAGAAAAGGATATTTATATATTTTCTTAAAAACAGCAGATTTGCTGCTTGTGCCATAAAAGTTTGTATAAAAAATAAATTTGTACTAAAAGTTTTATTTTTGCAAACTAAATACACAAAGCATGCCTTAAACCCAGTGAAGTGACTGAGTACAAAGGAAACAGGAATAATAAAGGCATCACTGACCAGGAATGTCTTGGCTTTATTGATACCAAAAAAAAAGAAGAAGAAGAAAAAAAAATTAAATCCATCTCGGAGCAGCAAACCATAGATACTTGGAAGTAGCCAAATAGCCTTCATGTTAATTAACATTTGAGGGCCAACAAGTTAAGAAATCGTGAAAGAAAATAAAGGAACTGATACTAACCTTGGACAAAGGGCTTTTTCTCTATGAATCCAACAATGCTAGTGAGGAAAATAGATATTTATAAAGATTTATTCTGAGTGATGCTGTTGTAGGAGAGATCGGCTGTCTGGTAAGATGCCGGGAGGCAATGTGCGTGCAAGTCTTCTGTCCCTACCTTAGAACCCACACCTCTGTTAAAGTTATTTTTTTCTCTAGGTACATTCACTTTGTTGCTTCCCCCAGCAACTTTGTAGGCCATTTTGCCAGGATACCATGATTTATTCAAGCTTTTTATCTGAGAAATTAATTAAATGGAATTTTCTAAATTAAAGTTTGATTTGAAGATATCTCTAGCTCCATTCCCCGGTAGGCTTAGCTCTTCAATTTGCTGTTTTTGCATAATGATCAAAAGTTAGACGTATTATTGCTCTTCTTTACTTCCAAGATTGTTGTAATGCTCATTAAAATGTCTTTTACAACACATATAGACAATGTTTAAGAATTACAAATTTAACCATTATGTTTTTGTTGTAAATTAATCATATATCCTTGCAGTACTTTCAGCATATAATATCACAATATGAAATCATTTTTATATATATTTTTCTGAGTAAAACATTTAAATATATTCTGGTTAGAGACAATCTATTTAAAAAGAAAATTTTTTGTTATCATTAGGTTTTCCCTGTATTAATGGTTTGTGACATTTTCATGTTCTTTAGGCCAATTTTTCTCAGAATGATGTCTACGTACATACCTCCTCTAATGTGCGACATGAGTTTAATATCTTTCTGTTACCCACTGTGAATGTTACGTTTTCAAATTATTCACAAATTATTCTTATAATCAACTCTTATATTTTTATGCGTGTTCTCTCTTATCCCATTATGGATTAATAATTTAACAAATTTAACAATGGGGATTAGATAAGAAGGCAAATTATTAACTTCTCAGCTGTCAGAACTTGGGTGGAGGGGAATAATGGAAACCTCTTTTGTAATTTGCCTGACCTGCTGTCTCGTACGGTACTGGGGCTGCTACATCTTCAGCTATCAGGGCTGACCTGCGGAATGATTCTAGCACTGCTCTGCCACCTTGCCAGAAGTTAGTTTCCTGCTTTTTATATGTGTCTAGCACTTCTCTGCTAAAATTGAATGTGTTTTTAAACTAATGTATTTTTACATTAACAAGTGTTAGTTAGTTATTGAATGATTTTTTTTCTTTTTTAACTGTCTTGCTGAGGCCTCTCCAAGTTTCAGGGCCCAAGAGAAAACAACAGAAGAAAGGATTCAGAATTTTGGCAGAGGTGAAATAACTTTTCAAGCAATTAAAAAAACACCTAAGTCAACTTTTTATAGAGAAGAAATGTGGTTTCAGAATAATGCTCAGATTGTTGGGGACAGTTTATAAGAATCAGGTGCACTTGATTTTGCATTTGAAAAATGGTAAACCATCAGTGTCTTGCATTTCAGTCAGACAAGCATTAACTCTTCCTGTTGCTGGAACTAAATGCTCACAGTCGAAGTCAAAATGGACATGGAACTTGCGTTCTGTGACAGACAGGAGCACACGATGCTTCAGTAAAGATGGAAAGGTTAGCAATAACTGGGTATCAATTAGAATTTGAGAATTCTATATGTTTACATTTTTTAATGTGCATCTTTATCTGGTGGGCTTCCCATGTGGAAACTTGCACTATAATAAACTAAGAAGAATATTGCCTTGTTGTATCTCAGTCCAAGTGCTTGTACTGCGATGGCAATGGCCTCTTCTTGCAAAATACTAATTTGTGTGCCAATTTGTTTGAAATTATTTGAAGGCAGTTCAGCTTAATCTCAGTGTCCTCTTTTTCTGGGGTATTTGACATGAAATCTTAATATTTCTGGGAGTACTTTTTAATTAGAGAATTGTCAAATTCGGGAAAGATTTAAAGGTTCCATGGACAATTAAGCTTAAGTAAACTGTGTCTTGATTATTAAATACAAGAGCTTTATTTGGAAAAACTGAGGAGAAAAAATAAACATGAAACCACAAATCGGGGAAAAATGAAAAAGGATTTTTAAAATTGGCTTATTATTAAATTCATTATCCAGGGGGAAGAATGAATAACATTTCATTAGATTGCTTAAATAAAAAAGCATTTATTTTGAACATGTGTCCTAGCATATGCCCATTAACTGATGTGATTAAAATTATCTGAGAAATGAACTTGAGCATAACATGCTTTCTGTATACCACAGTAAGCTTTCTGCACTGAAGTGGTCTTTTATAACTAAGCTTCTGGACTTGGCTCCTACAGAGCCCTTGTCTTCTGAACAGTGACCCATGAGGTATTGTTGCTTAAGTCAGTAATGACATATTCACAGGAGGAAAACAAAAGTCGGTGGATAGAATTTTCTTTGTATTAATTTTTCTTCCATTAAATTTTATTATGCTTTTGACACTTGCTGCCAATTCTTCTGTACTAGCATATCATGAAATGTCTGTTTAGCAAATTATATAGTAATTTTAATTTTAATATAAAAATACTTTGTGATATACCACCAAGAGATGTCTTATCCTTTGATAAGTTTGAGAACAACTATTCTACAGAGGCAATAGTTATTTAGAAATGAAGACTTTAATTAAAGTACATTTTTATCTAATATAGGTCAGTAATTGGGAGGGAGGGAGGGGCTTTGAGCAGTACAATTTTATGATTATTTCAAGAGTTATATTTCTTTATTTAAAAATACACTAAAGTCAATAATTTATATAAGGGCAAATCATTCAATATTTGAAATGTAAAAATAGCCACCAGATAGCAGTCAGTTTGGGGGGAACATCTTTTTGTTTTGCTGTAAAAAAAAGCCTGTTGATGAAGAATACTTTGAGTTAGTAGCTGTGGTTTACCTAGCCTGTTAATAAAATGTGTTTATTTATGTGACCTGATACCAGTAGTATAATAGAGACTAGAGAGGCTTGGCTTAACCAAGCCAGCTTCTCTGCAGTAAATAGGCTGCTGCTGTTATACTGTCTAGTCCTGGGCCTAGAATAGATTTTTAGAAATGTAGTTTTTTGAAATGTTTTATTTCTTGCAGTGGAAACCTTGCCACCTCATTGATTTGCATGCCATAGGAGCTACATACTTGTTACCATCACATATCTAACAAGATTCAGAAACAAAAAATCTTGGGCTTTTCAGACCCCAAATATGTCATACTTTTAATAAATGTATGATGCCTAAGTCTATTTGTGGCATCCATACTTAGTCTGGAGTGTAGATATGAGTATGTTTACCAGTATCAGTTGGTTGACAAATATTTGGGGCATCTACAAATGAGACTGTACACTAAGTGTGGACTGAGTCCTGAAAAAGTTTATGTTATTTAAGACATTAGCAGAATTCCTAAACTCAAGACATATAATTTTTGTTTGGTATTCCTTATCCCAAGCCTAAAATGAGCCAAGAGAAATAACAGTTGATTTTAGAAAGTACTGATAGCGTATGAGTAGTTTCGGACTTCTGGCATTGCATCATTTCATAATTCTCAAAAATTACCTTTTGAAATTCTCAAAGTTTTAGAGTAGAGGACTTTGGGCCACAAGCATAAAAGTATACATTTATAACTTTAAAAAATTTAAAATTATGAGCATTGTGCATCTATATCTTCAGAATATATCTGTTTCATTTGATTCCACATCACATTAAACTAAGCCTATACCTGAGTGGACAGGGAGGTCAGTTCTTACATTAGTCAATTACTGACTCTACCCATACCCTCCCTTGATTGAAGTAAACTTTACTGTTTTTCTTTTTCATGAAGCATTTTAAAATCATTCTTAAGTTTATTGCTGGAAAAAATCTTGATTTTACAGATGGAATTACAAACTAAATGATTTATTGTACTTAGAAGTGGAGTATAGACCTAACAAAACTGTTAGATGTCCCACCATCATTTAGGATTTGCCCAAAACCAACACCAAAGAATTACACACAACATGCTTTTGCTTAATTGTCCATTTTGGTTTTGTTTTTTAATCAAATATAAGCAAGAGAGAGGGGTAGAAATATTTATATATCTATCTATATCAATGCCAAAATATGGGTATTACAAGGAAAATAAAGTCTGATTAAATCCAGTATTACATGTAGTTAATGAGGTTAAAGGGTTAATGAGGAATATTTTAAAAGAGTAAAGAGGATACCAAGAAGCTTAAACTGGACTAGCCTTATTTGCAAGTGAAGGATCTGGTGCTGCTTTCAGTTGTTTATCCTTTATGTTTGTTTTTTTTTTCCTTAAGCTTTAATCTTTGTCATTGTCTTAAAGTCAACTGGTGTTTCTTGTTCATTGACTTTGGTACGATGGTGCTTTGCAAGGATGTATTTATATTATAATGGCCAACATTTGGTCAGCTCTTGTCCACCTATTCACTTCCCCCCTTTTGTAAAATAAGTGCTTTAATTATAAACTGTATAAAAATGCCTTGTATAAATCCCCTTTTTGATTATTACAATAAACTGAATGGTAACAAATGTTGATTTTTTTAATAAAACAGTGGAAAAATAAAAGTGTCATTTCTTTTTAGCAAGAAATTAAAACAGTAGTTCGTGCTTTGCTGTGATGTAATTAAAACTTTCAGATACAACAAAACCCAGCTTTATTATTTGCATCTCAAATATTTAATATATACTGCTCTGGAAGAGAGGTTTGAGAAGGGCTATTGTTTGGTTCAATGCTGACAGCACCTGCGATTGGGAACAGAGAATGAGGAATAGTCTGTGCTTCAGGACTGCTCTTGTTTTCAGTAAACTCCTAGAAGGAATCTTGGTGTGGACTCTGAGCATCCCACTTTCTTCCCTCCCCCAAATTAGCTTATAAAATGAACGTTGCTTTTCCTGGTGTTGAGACCAATATGATATAATTACACTTTTTCCTTGAGGGTGAATCATGGTAAACCAATGAGAGCTCAAAACTTCCAGGTCCTTGCTTGATACTGAGTTTACTAGTTTGATAAGAAGGGAAGAAAGCTGCTTTTTAATTTGCAGTAGTTGGGCTCAAATATCAATTAGATGGGAATTAATATAATGCATTTCCTTAGCAGGTGCTCTCAAATAAGTAAGCTTACCTTGGTCTCTGCTGTCTCCTCCCATTCTTTCCTCTGGAGCAAAAACAAGAATCACAGGAGTTGTGCCATTCTCAAGTCAAAGAAAGGAAAGGCAGAACTGTGGTTGGGTTTGTCTACTATTTTGCTATTTTCTCTTTGTCCCAACTGTTTTTTAGTTTTTCTTTTCTCTGGCCTTCTTTTGAATTGAATATCTCTTAGTATTCTCCTTTATTTCCACTCTTGCCTTATTAGGTGTGCTCATATTTAGTCATTGCACTATGATTTGCAGTGTGCATCTTTAACTTGCTGTAGTCTACCTTGAAATAAATTACGCCTCTCTGCATGTGATATGAAAACGTTATATATTTTCCTTTCCCTTTCCTGTTCTTTGTGGGTTCTTCTCATCGACATTTTTAAAAATTGTTGTAAAATACACGTAGCATAAAATATACCATCTTACCGCTTTTAAGGGTACAGTTTAGTGGTATTAAATGCATTCATAATGTGCAACCAACCACTATTTGTCTCCATAACTCTTCTCATCTTGTAAAACTGAAACTCTAAACCTCATTAAACAATAATTTACCATTTCCCCCTTCCCTCAGCCCCTGGCAATTACCATTCTACTTTCAGTCTATGATTTTGACTACTCTGAGCACCTTACGTAAGTGGAATCATAGATTATTTGTCTTTTTATTTCACTGAGCATAATATCCTCAGAGCTCATCCCTGTTGTAGCACATGTTAGAATTTCCTTCCTTTTTAAGGTCAAATAATAATTGCACTGTATGTAAATGCCACGTTTTATTTAGCCGTTTATCCATTGATGGACATGTGGGTTGCTTCTACATTTTGACTATTGTGGATAATGATGCTGCTAACAGGGGTATACAAATAAATATCTCTTTGAGACTCTGCTTTCAATTCTTTGGGGAACATACCCAGAAGTGGAATTGCTGCATCATATGATAATCCTATTTTTAATTTTTTGAGGAACCACCATACTGTTTTCCATAGCAGCTGTCTGTTGTTGGATAGTGTTCTGTGTATGTCTGTTAGATCTAGTTGGTTTATTGTGGTGTTTAACTCTTCTATTCCCTTATTTTCTGTGTGATTGTTTTATCTATTGAGAGTGGGGTATTGAAGTCTTCAACTGTTTCCATAGAACTGTCTATTACATCAATTATTGCATCATATATTTTTATGTTTTTAGGTATATAAATGTTTATAATTATGTCTTCTTGCTGTGTTGAACCTTTTATTAACATATACAGTCCTTTCTTAGTATCTGTGGGGGGTTGGTTCTAGGACCTCCCTCAGATACCCAAATCCACAGATGTGCAAGTCACTGATATAAAATGATGTAGTTTTTGCACATACCCTATGTACATCCTCCTGCATACTTAAATCATCTCTAGGTACTTATAGTACCTAAAACAATGTAAATGCTTGTAAATAGTTGTTATGCTGTATTGTCTGGGGAATAATGACAAGGAAAAAAGTCTGACACAATTTCTTTTTCTGAATATTTTGGTTGAATTCCATGGATGCAGAAACCATGGGTACAGAGGCTTGACCATAATGTCCTTTTTTGTCTCTTGTAACCTTTTTTTGATTTAAAGTCTCTTGCTTGATATTAGTATAGTCATGCCTGCTCTTTTGGTTACTAGTTGCATGGAATACATTTTCCCACCCTTTCACTTTCAATCTATTTGTGTCTTTGGATCTAAAGTGGGTCTTTGTAGACAGCATATAGTTGGATCGTGGTTTTTTGTTTTTTTTTTTACTCCATTGTACCAATTGCTGCCTTTTGATTGGAGAATTTAATCCATTTATATTTAAAGTAATTACTGATAAGAAGGGATTTACTTCTGTCATTTGCTATTTGTTTTCTATATGCATTGTAGCCTTTTTCATCCCTCATTTCCTGCCTTACTGTCTTCTTTTGTGTTTTGTTGATTTTTTTTTGTAGTGGAGCATTTAAATTCCTTTCTCATTTTCTTTTGTGTATATTCTGTAGCTATTTTTCTTTGTGGTTACATTTAATAGCATAAAATTATAACACTCTAATTTGAATGTATACCAGTTTAACTTCAATAACATATGAAACTATGCTCATTTTTATAGCTGTGCCTCACCCCATTTGGTTGTTTGTCACAAAGTTACATCTTTATATTATACATGTGTGCCCCAAAACACAAACAATTATTTTAAATGCCTTAGTCTTTTAAATTGTGTAGAAAACAAAAAATGGAGTTACAAACCATTGTCACAATAATTCTAGCTTTTGTAATTGTCATGTATTTACCTTTATTAAGATCTTTATTTCTTCATATGGCTTTAAGTTACTGTCTAGTGTTTTTTCATTTCACCCTGAAGGATTCCTGTTAGCATTTCTTGCAGAATAGATCCACTAGATCTGTTTGTTCAAAAGGTGAACACACTCCTTCACCTTTTGTTTATCTGGGAATTAGTTTCCCCTTCAGTTTTGAAAGACGGTTTTGTTGAATATGGGATTCTTGGTTGACAGGTTTTTTTTTTTTTTCTTTTAACACTGTGAACATATTGGCCTATTGCTTTCTGGCCTCCAGAGTTTCTGATGAAAAATCTAACGATCTGACCAAGGATCCCTTATATGTGATGACTGACTTCTCTCATGCTGCTTTCAAGATTGTCTCTGTCTTTCAAAAGTTTGAAATCTTTATTGATAGTTCTATTCTGTTCATACATCATTTTCCTGCCTTTCTCCATATCTTCTAATTCTTTGAGCATCTTTAAGACAGTGGTTTAAAAGTCTTTGTCTAGTAGATCTGCCATCAGTCTTTTTCAGGGACAGTTTCTGTTGATTTATTTTTTTCCTCTGAGTGGGCCATATTTTTCTGTTTCTTTGTATGCCTTATGATTTTTTTGTTGAAAACTAGACATTTGAATCTAATAATGGAAATCAGATTCTCCCCCTTCCCCAGGGTTTGCTACTTGTGTGTGTGGGTGTGAGTGGGTGGGTGTGGATGTAGTGTGTTTGGTTGTTGTAGACTGTCTCTGTGCCAAGTATCAGCCTGAAGTATAAACTTAAGGTCTTCTCAGGTCTTTTCCGAGTCTATGTGTCTCTTTGGACATGCAAGGTCACTTTTGTATTTTCCCTGAATATGCAATTGCTTTTGAATGTCCTAGTCTTATCGTCTGGCTCTCCAAAGAGGAAAAGGAAAACAATGAAAGGAAGAAAAGGAGGACACGGGCCCTTTAAATTTCCTGGAAGTCGCTTCAGCTGGAGTGGGAGGGGATTGCAACCATGGGGGGAGGTGCAACAATGATGGCTGCGTACCTCTGATCAGAGTGGTAGTCAGCAATCAGAACACAGATACCTGATAATTTGGAGGACAGGATCCTTTTTCTTCACCCTGCCTACTGCAAGCTGTGTGCAAACTGCTCCAGGAACAGGTATACCATTGCTTGCCATGGGGCTGCAGGTGGGGGGTGAGTAGCTGCAACTGTGCTAAGAGCTGAAATTGCTGAAGTTAACTGCAGTTAATTTATCTGTCGAAGACTTTGCCTAAAAATTACAAGCCTTTTTAATAGACTCCAGAGTTCCAAAATAGTTACATCAGACAGATTCTGCCTGTGCTGTTGTTGCCTAGGTGGGAGACAGATTCCTGGTGCTTCCTACCCCACCACGTTCCTAGAATCTTCTCCTGTCCTTTGTGTTTTTACTTCATATATTTTGCTTCTGCAGGTTGTAAATGCCAGGTTACATGATTACTATTTTTGTTTTAAACAATTATCTTTTAAAGAAATTCAAGGATAAGAAAAATATTTTTATTTATTTACATATTTATCGTATTTTTTGGTGTTCCCTATTCCTTTGTATAGATCTGAGTTTCCATCTGCTGTAATTTTCCTTCGGGCTGAAAATTTCCTTTGGTATACCTTCTGCTGTTGGTCTGCTCATAACAAATTATTTTTATTATCTGAAACCGTTTTCATTCACCTTCAACAGCTTTACTGAGCTATAATTGACATACAATAAGCTGCATGTATTTAAAGTGTACAGTGATAAGTTCTGTGATGTCTACACCCATGAAACAATACAACAATCAAGATAATGAATAGTTCTGTCATCCCAAAACACTCATGCCTCTTTTTAAATCATTTCTTCTCATCCCTCCCTGTCCCTAGGCACCCAATAATCTTTCTGTCACTTAATTTGGATTTTCTAGAATTTTGTATAAATATACAAGTGTATACTTTTTTTAGCCTAGTTTCTTTCATTTAGTGTAATTATTTTGCAATTTGTCCATGTTCAGCATATACCAATAGTTCATTCACTTTTATTATTGAATAAGTATACTATTTTGTATGCATGTATCACAATTTGTTTATCCATTTATATCTTAATGGACATTTGGATTGTTTTCATTTTGGACTTTTATAAATAAAGCTACTAAATTTGGTACAAATTTTGGACCAAATTTGTTTCCTTTGAGAGAATTCCTAGCAATAAAATGGTTATGTTTACCTCTTTATGAAACTACCAACTTTTTAAATCCAAAATTATACATTTTTCATTCTGTTTTCCTTGAGTGAGCTTTGGCAGTTTCTGTCTTGCAAGAAATTTGTCCATTTCATCTAAGTTGTCTTTTTGGCTTACAGGTAAGTATAATGTTCTCTTACTATCCTTTTAATATCTGTAGAACCTATGATTGATGTTACCTCTCTCATTCCAGATATTAGTAACTTGTGTCTTCTCTTTTTATATGATCAGTCAGGTTACAAACCAGTTTTGGGGTTTTGTTTTCTATTTCTTTGATTCCATTTTTTATTTCCTTTCTCATAGCTACTCTGGATTTACCTTTTCTAGTTTAAGGTGCAAGCTGAAGTCATGAATTAGTGACCCTTTTTTTCCTAATGTAGCTGTTTAGTGCTATAAATTTCCTTCTACTAAAGTACTAAAATATTACTTTAATGCCTCTCACAAATGCTAGTATGCTGTGCTCGTTTTTAAGTTCAAAATATTTTCTAATTTCCCTTTTGATTTCTTCTTTGACCCAGGGGTGATTTAGACATATGTTATTTAGTTTCCAAATATTCGATGGATTTTTCAGATATTTTTGTTATCGATTTCTAGTTTCATTCCACTGTGGTCAGCAAACATCCTTTGTATGACTTCAATTCTTTTACATTTTTTGAAATTTGTTTTATGGCCCAGAAGGTAGTTTAACTTTGTAAATGTCACATGTACACCTGAAAAGAATGTTTTTTCTACTGTTGTTAGTTGCAATGCTCTATAATTGCAATTAGGTCAAATGTTCAAGTCTATAGTATACTTACTGATTTTCTGTCTGCTGGTATCATCAATCATTGAGGAAGAGGTATTGAAATCTCTTAACTATAATTGTGGTTTTTGTCTATGGCAATTCTATCCATTTTTGCTTTGTGTATTGTGAGGCTGTTATTATAATAGATGCATAAATATAAGGATTGGTATGTACTCTTGATAAATTGGCCCCTTTATTATTATTATATTAAATGACATTCTTTGCTTCGAGTCTGCTTTGATGATATTACTATAGCCACTCTATCTTTCTTTTGATTAATGTTATCATGGTACATCTTTTTCCACCCTTTTACTTTTAATCTGTTCATGTCTTTGTATTTAAAGTTTTTTTTTTTGGTAGGATGCATATAGAATTGGGTCTGATTTTTTAAATCCAATTTGATAATCTCTGCCTTTTAATTGGCATGTTTCTATCATTTTGACTTATTGTGATTATTGATAAGATTGGGTTTACTAAACCACCTTGCTGTTTGTTTTCTTTTTGTCTCATCCCTCCTTTGTTCCCATTTTCCTCCTTTTTGCCAGACTTTAGATTATTTTTTATGATTTCATCTTACCTCCCTTGTTGGCTTATTAGCTATAAATTTGTGTGTGTGTGTATTTTAGTGGTTGCTTTTGGGTTTATGGTATACATTTTTAACTTACCATAGTCTAATTCCAAGTGAAATTATATACTTCACATATGGTATGGAATCGTGCAATTATACTTCCATCTCTCTTCCCAGCTTCTGTACTATTACTGTCATACGTTTTGTTCTACAAATGTTACAAACCCCATAATACATTATTATTTTTCCTTTAAACAATATATTATCTTTTAAATGAAAATAATCTTTTATATTTGCTCACATTTTATCACTTCCAGTGTTCTTCCTTCTTTTTTTTTTTTTTTTTTTTTTTTTTTTTTCTTTTTGTAGAACAGATTTCTATTTGGTATAATTTGGCTTCTGCCTAAAGGGCTTCCTTTAATATTTATTGTAGTCCAGGTGTGTTAGTAAGGAATTCTTAGGTTTTATACATTTCAAAAAGTCTTTATTTCTCCTTCATTTATGAAATCATCTTTTGGCTGGGTATAGAATTCTGTGTTTATAGTTTTTTTCTTTTCATATTTTAGAGAGGTTACTCTATTTCCTTCTATCTACATTATTTCCTAAGAAGTTTGCTATCATTTTAATTTTTTTTCTCTGTATGTAACATGCCTTTTTCTCTGGTTGCTTTGAAGATTTTTTCTTTATTACCAGTTTTGAGCAACTTATGGTGTGCCTTGGTTAGTTTTCTACATATTTTTGGTGCTTGGCATTTCTTGAATTTTTTGGTTCTATGTTTATAGTTTTCATCAAATTTGGAAAATCTTCACTGCAATTACACATCTATTAGGCCGTTAGAAGTCACCCCACAATTCACTGTTGCTGTTCGTTTTTTTTCCCCTCTATCATTTTTCTCTGTGTTTTATTTTGGATCTATTGCTATGTCTTCAAGTTTATGTATTCTTTACTTTTTACTTACTGTTCCATGATGTCTAATCTGCTGTTAATCTAATCCAGTATCGAATCCATCTAAGATGTTATAGATTTCATCTCCAGATGTTTGGTTTGAGTCATAACTTGTATATGTACTTCACATGTTCAGTCATTCTGGCTTATTTTTGAACATACGAAATACAATTATAATGATTTTAATGTCCTTGTCTAATAATTCTATCAGCTGTATCATTTCTAGTTTTCTTGATTTTTCTCCCCATTATGAGTCACATATTTCTGCTTCCTTGCATGCCTTGTAATTTTTTATTAGATGCCAGACATTGTCAATATTACTTTGTTGGGTGTTGGATATTTTGGTAATCCTTTAAAGATTCTTGAGTTTGTTCTGGAATGCTGCTGAATTACTTGATAACAGTTTAGTCCTTTCATTTTTTTTTTTTTTTTTTTTTTTTGAGACAGAGGCTCACTTTGTTGCCCGGGCTAGAGTGCTGTGGCGTCAGCCTAGCTCACAGCAGCCTCAAACTCCTGTGCTCAAGCAATCCTTCTGCCTCAGCCTCCCAAGTACCTGGGACTACAGGCATGTGCCACCATGCCTAGCTAATTTTTTCTATATATGTTTTTAGTTGACCAAGTAATTTCTTTCTATTTTTAGTAGAGACGGGGTCTCGCTCTTGCTCAGGCTGGTTTTGAACCCCTGACCTTGAGCAATCCGCCTGCCTGGGCCTCCCAGAGTGTTAGGATTACAGGCGTGAGCCACCGCGCCTGGCCAAGTCTTTTCAGTTTTTGCTCTTAACCTTTGTGGGGCAAGACCAGAAGAATGCTTAGTCTAGGGATAATTTTTTCCCATTTCTGAGGAAAAATTCTTTGGAGCTTTCTACCTATTGCCAAAATAAAGGCATTACCCATGGCCTCTTGTAAGCTTTAGAGAGTGTTCATTTTAATATTTTCAGGTGGTTCTTTCCCAAGCCATTGGTAATTTCTTCACATGCATGTTTTGATCAGTACTCATCTGAAGACCAAAGTGAAACTATCAGCGGTCTCTGGAGCTTTGTGTGCCTCTCTCTTTTCTCCTTAATCTGCCTGCAAACTTTAGCTTCTTTGGCCCTCCCAGAGTCGCAGCGCTGTCTTCTTTACTAAGGAGACTGGTGAGCTCTGTGAGGGTTCCCCTCTCTGCAACATGGCCGGGATAGTCTTCACATGCTGTACTCTGGGGCAGTCACAGGGCTCACTTCAGGGACCTGTCCTTCATTAGCTGGTGTCCAGTGCCTTGAAAATTGTGGTTTCACATATTTTATCTGGTGTTTTGTTTTTTGAGTTGGTTCAAACAGGAGATTAAATCTGGTTACTGTTACTTCATCTTGACCAGAAGCTGCAGATGATATTGGAAGCACTTGGAGAACTTGTTATAATGATACATATCTTGGGCCATACTCCAGTCATATTGATTTATAAGCTGTAGCAGTGAGGTTAGGATAAGTTCTGCAATTGCATGCCAAAAATATGCCAAGTATTCAATATACAAAGTTAAGTTAGACATAACACTTGTCTACAGAAGTTTTTACAATTCGCCAAGAAAGACTGGCTATACCAGTTCTTACGGTCCAGTGTATTAAGTATCATGTCTGTGTGGAGAGGGTTTTGGAGAATCTTTAAGAGGAAAGGCATCCAAATATAACCCCATGATGGCCAAGGAAAGGTTAGCAAATGATTCTTGGAGGAAATCTGGAAGGATGGTCTGGAGTTAGTTGTTTTAGTGGGAATAGGGCAACAGGGAGGCTGACAGGAAGAACATTCCAGGTAGAGAGAATATCGTTACAAGGGCTTAGAGGTACAAGGTTGCAAAATACATCGGGAGAACTGAAAGTAGTTTGGAATGGTTGGATCAAAGTGGGGTAAGTGGTGGTCTCCAGTGTCTCCATCTATAAAAGGAGACTCCTTTATCCCTACCTAACAGTTACAACTTTCATGTGGGAGAAGAAAATAGAATAAATCATTTTATTGAGATGAGTGGGCTAATGAGGCATTTGATCATATTAATAGATGAACCCAGTTTTCCCGTGAGCCTGAAAGTATATCTGATTGACTTACTCATTTCTTTGTTCATTAAAAGGCTCAGTAAGCACTTATTTTACATGAGGCCACATGCTGAGTGCTAGAGATCCAGAAATTTGTAAGATCTTATAATTTGATCGTATTTTTTAATTGTTGTGTCTTAAACACTTACTATTGAACATATTTCACTTACTGAAAGAAATCTCATTCTGAACAACCTCAATTCCAGAAAAGCAATCAAGGACCGCTTTGAGAGAAGAGGCAATTTTCAGCTTAGCTGAAGGCAGCACGTATTAATGAACATTAATGAACACTTACCACTAGGTAGCAAGAACTGTTCTGAGTGCTTTAGGTAAATGAGCTCATTTGATCTTCACAGAAACCCTAGTACTATTACGTATTACTTATTTTAATTAGAAGATGCTCTTTTGACAGTATTCTTTCTATGTTTTTATTTTACCAGCTACCAATCATTACATGACCACAAAGAATAATAGGGAAAGTACCAGAGACCTTAGGAAGGAGAGGTGTGGTCACTGAGAAGACAGTGGAGGGTGGTTGGAATGACAGTTTTGTACCACATGGAAATTTTTCAAACTGATGAAGAATTTTCCAAGAGAAGTGAGTCAAAAAGTCATATCCCCAAACTAGTGGATGTAGCAGTCAATTTAAGAGTGTCCTTAAGCTATGCCTACAAAACACAAATAGCAACATCTTCCTAAAGGTAGGCTTGAAACAGTGTCATTATTAGGCCGCCCCAAGATTAGTTTAAAAATAAATAGTACTAGAAACCGAAGAGTGAGCACATGCACATTTCACCCTCATGAGGTCAGCAGACGTCTGTAACACACTGTCCCTAAAGCACCTCACACAGGCAGGGTGACAGCTTCTGTTCTGAACATTTGAAAGGAAAATGGCCACTTTTTACAGACTTCCTCATACACGCAATGGAAGGCCTGGGAAACATCAATGTCAAGGAGCACGCTACTACATTCCGTGAGTGGGAGATGAGCAAGGCCTGTCCTGATGCCTCTCGGGTCGCAGGAATGATGGTCTTGAAAACTTCAATGCTCCATCTGCCTTGTACGTTTTAATTTTCTCCTGTAGTCCTTACCGAGAGCAATGTGCACAGGACCACAGTGGGACGAGTATTCCAGATGACAAAGCTGACATTTCAGTCTATTTCTTCATGTGATAGCCCAAGTATTTTTTCCTGGGTGGGGGGAAGAAAAGAAATAGATTCTTAAAATTCCAAGTTTGATTCACCGTTGAAGTGAAAACATATGCCTGTTAACTCTGCTCTTATCCCAGGCATGACCTGAGGCTCGGAGACTGTGTCGGGTTGGGGGAGGGATTGGAGAGGTGGCTGGCATCCTTGGTATGCCGCAAAGAAAACAGCAGCCATGGTCTTACGTTACATACCCCGGGCTAACACGCTGGACCTTTTCTTGAGGATGGCAAGGCTTTGAGTCTGTATTTAAAATGCAAAACAAAACAAAACAAAAAAAACAGGTACTGAAAGGTTGATGACTACGGAGGTTGCAAACTTCCCCTTTTGCAACTTACCCTTTTGAATGGGTAAGGCTGCAAGACTGCCGGGCAACTATGTGAACAGTGCTCCACGGGGAGGAGAAAGAGCCCAGGAGTCAATGAACACCTCGCAGGAGGCGTTGAGCATGGGTTGTGGGTGGAGCTGCTATGCATTCGTTTGACTGATTCATTCACTGTTGTGCAAGTATTGGCTGAACATCTGTGATGTACGCAAAGTAATGGGAGCTCTGGGAGGTTAAAGGGGGCATAAAATACAGCCTCTTACCCTCACGGATTTGCAGTTGAGTTGGGAAGATTGGATGCACGCATAGGAAATATGGAATGATGAGATAGTTAGGAACCCTGAGCTTCTGAAAAGCGTGTGCATGGGAGTAGTTTTCCCTCCTTCCACACCACTACAAGGACACCACAGAGAGCCGCGAAAGTACTTATGGCCAGTAGAAGTCTCTGGAGGCTCAGCCCTCAATGTCTTCTTCCTTTCCTGTTCAGGGATTCTGAGCACAGGCACCCAATCCACATCTCCTTCACGCTGCCATAGCTCATATCAGCTCATACTTGCTCATAAATGTTCTTTTATCAACATCCTTTATTTTTTTCAACACTTTTCTTGTCACTTTGGAAAACAAAATCATTCCTTCCTCCCACATTCTTTTTCTTCCTTCTCCCAATTTCTGCTTGCATGCTCTAAATTAAAACTAACTATGGCCAGGAGTTAAGATTAAGGTTTATGATAACCTGGATAAGTAATACACTTTGAATTGGAGCTACAGATGATAAAGAAGGAGTGCCATCTATTTCTGAAGCCTTGGAAAATCTGCTTTAATATTTCTACTAAAGAATTCATCTATTTTCTCTAACAGGAACTGTTTTTCTCTCTTGCACCAGCAGCCAAATCAAAATAATAAATGCATTCATTTTTCTCTTCTCTTTTTATTTGATTACTAGAATTAGAACAATTATTTTTATAATAGATTTATTGAAATATAATTATACCATAAATTCATCCTGTTAAAATGCATAATTCAGTGGTTTTTAGTACATTCAAAGAGTTGTGCGACTCACCCGATATTAGAATGTTATCATCACTGCAAAAAGAGACTTCATATCCATCAGAAGTTACTCCTATTCCCTCATCTCCCAGCCCCTGGAAACCACCAATCTACTGTCTGTCTTTATGAATTTGCCTATTCTGGATATTTCATATTAATGGAATCATACAGTATATGGCCTTTTTGTCTGTCTTCTTTCACTTAGCATATTTATTTTATTTTATTTTTTTGAGACAGGGTCTTGCTCTGTTGCCTGGGCTGGAGTGCAGTGGCGTCATCATAGCTCACTACAACCTTAAACCCCTGGGCTCAAGAGGTCCTTCTGCCTCAGCCTCCCAGGTTGCTAGGACACAGGCACATGCCACCACAGCTGGCAAATATTTTAATTTTTTTGTGGAGATGGGGTCTTGCCATTTTTCTCAAGCTGGTATTGAACTCCTGACCTCAAATGATCCTCCCACCTCGGCCTCCCAAAGTTCCAGGATTACAAGTATGAATCACCAAGCCCAGCTAACTATGATGTCTTTAAAGTTCATCCATGTATCCATACTTAATTTATTTTTATGGCCAAATAATATTCCACTGTGTGGATATAGTACATTTTGTTTATCCACCATTCATCAGTTGATGGACATTTGGTTGCTTCCACTTTTTGGCTATTATGAATAATGAAGGTTGCTATGAACATTCATGTATAAGTTTTTGTTTGAAAATACATTTTCAATTTTCTTGGGTATATATCCAGGAATGAAATTGGCAACTTTATATTTAACATTTTGGGGGACTGCCAAATTGTTTGCCAAAGGGGCTGTACCATTTTACAATTCAACCAGCAATATATGAGGCTTTCAATTTCTACATCCCACCAACACCAACACTTGCCTATTTTATTTTAGCCGTCCTACTGGGTAGAGCTCATTGTGGTTTTGATTTGTATTTTCCTACTGTTGAAGTGAAGACGTCACACAAGTATCTTTCAATGTGCTTATTTGGCCATTTATATATCTTCTTTGGAGAAATGTCTATTCAAATTCATTGCCCATTTTGGAAATTGGGTTGTTTTATTGTTGAATTGTGATAGTTTATTACTTATTCTAGATATGTCATTTATTGGATATATACTTTGCAAGTATTTTTTCCTCCATTCTGTGGGTTGTTTTTTTACTTTCTTGATGGTGGTGTCTTTGAAGCACAAAATGAAGTCTAATTTATCTATTCTTTCTTTTGTTGCTTAGGCTTTTGGTGTAGAACCACTATATTTTATAGAATATTTATGGTATTTCAGCTACATTATTGGGTTAAATGGACTTTTGAGAGCTGGCCTGTGAACCCAATTGATATTTATAATTTCTCTGTAAAAAATATATATTTATAAAATATATAAAAAATATATATTTTTTGAGACAGTCTCGCTCTGTTACTCAGACTAGAGTGTAGTGGCATCATCATAGCTAACTGCAACCTCAAACTCCTGGGCTCCAGTGATCCTCCTGCCTCAGCCTCCCTAGTAGCTGGGACTACAGGCACATACCATCACACCCTGCTAATTTTTCTATTTTTAGTAGAGACAGGGTCTTGCTCTTGCTCAGGCTGGTCTCAAACTCCTGAGCTCAAGTGATCCTCCAGCCTTGGCCTCCCAGAGTGCTAGGATTACAGGTGTGAGCTACCTACCACCCCACCTGGAAAAACATTAACAGGACTAATAGTGATCTAAAAATTAATGCTTGAAATGTGCATATCATTATGCTGCACGGTGGGCACTTCAGCCCGTTGGGCGAGATCAGCAACACTTTCCTTCTGGCAGCCAAGAGACCGGGCCTGTTTGGAGGTCCCAGGGTCACTCTGGCCATGCCTAGATCCCCTGGACCATTCTAATGGGAAAAGGGCTAAGGACCATGTGGGGTTGAGACCTGTCGTCCTTGGAATGCCTGGGCCTCTTGAGACTTAAATCTCTGGGGTGGAGCATTTTGTCAAGGGTGACCTTATGTAGCCACTTGAACCTGGCAGCTTTTAGATCTCAAGGAATGAGGACAAAGGGTGGGGGAGGGGTTGAGGCTGAGCCACATTGGAAGATGTTTGTTTTGACTGATACCAGGTAATTAAAAATAGATGAAAACCTAATTGTTTGCTTTTTAGTTTGTACCAAAATGTCCCTGTCAAAATGGTTGCATCAAAGCAGCAGTGACAAAATGTTATGGACCCTGAATCTCCGCGTGAGGATTAGCCCCAACACGCGTGTGAGAACTGCCTGCCTGCCCACGTGTCACTGCCGGACTTTGTCACCTGCAAGATTGGTGAAAACAGAAATTACATCCATCTAAACATTTTATATCTCAGCATCTCCTCATTTCCTGTGACATCTGACCGGTCCCTCTCCTCGCACACACACGTCCCACATACCCTTGCAGAGCTCAGTAAATATTTATCAATGATGGAGACAATCACTAAAAATATGTTCCCATCCGTGGGATGTATCTCTTGCCACTCCGTGTCCTAAACCCATGGGAACGGCCTCATAGACATGTTCCCTTCACTTAAAAAAAAACAACAACTCTCCATCCCATCTTTTCTGAGTTCTGAGATTTGTGCTTGATTAGGAGGCACTTACCCATCCGCCCTGCTGCTGGACCCAGGGCGAGAAGTTCTCCTTCAGGTACTTGGCCCCAAAGCCCAGCACCCTGTTCATCGGGTGGTTGTCGACAGCTGTGAGCTTGGCCATCACGTCTATTGCGAGAGCAGCCTTGAAGCCCTGAGCTTTGACCTCAGATTCTCCCCGGGTGTCCACACCCCTTAGGAACTGGTCTGTGATGGTCTTAAAAACAGAGTAGGGCAGCCCCTCCGGGAAGCTGCTCATCAAAGCCTTGTCTTTCTTCAACTGCGCGGAAGAGGAGAAGCATTCAGTAGAGCAGCCTGGCACGGGGAGGCCGGCAGAGACCCTGCTTTGGCGCAAACGTGGGCCACCAAAACAGGCCGTGGACAAACCCTGGATGCTGGTCTCGATCAAGGCACAGTGCCCTGAAGAGCCAGACCGGGAATGTGCTGGTCTGTGAGTTCATTTCATGGGGATAAGTTTGGGGTAAAATGGAACAGTCCATGCATTCAACATTCAACCCCTATTTCCTGAGCCCTTGCGGCAGGCAGGCCCTGGGGACGACTGAGAGTCAGGCCCTCACCCGCCGGGCTCTCAGCCTAGTGGCCACTGCGAGGCAGCACCACGCACTTTGCTAGAGGTCACGCGACGGACAGGATCCGAGGCCTGGAAATCACTGTCGTGCCTCAAACCTCTGCTCAACCTCCTGCTAGCGCCGCAAACCTGGGGAAATTACCTAACCTCTCAGGCTCAGTTTTGTCATCTCTAACTAGGATGGCGACAGTACCTGTGCTATAGAGTCACTGAACACTTAGCAGAGTGCCCGACACGGGGGAGGTGCTCTGGAAATGTTCAGTTTTTCAGGACACTGTGGGAGTGTGGGGGTTAGGGAGGACTCCCTGACGTGTATATGTTAACTTAAAAAAAAAATCTATCCCGTTGATTCCTTTCCCATTACTCTACCGAGTTGATTGTACCTCCCACCCTCCCTTGAACCTGATATCTCTCTGCTTTTCCTCCTTTGAACGACCATATTTTGTTTTTTAAATCCATACTTTCTCGGCTTCTTTTGAAAAATCAGGGCTTACGTCAAAAAACCATGTATCATCCTCATGTAAAGCCACCCTTAAATGTCTGTTAATATGATGGTTGTCATGTGAAAACGGAAATTTCTTAGTGAGCAGGGACGAATGTTTATTTGAAAATCCTCTAGCTCTGTCCTTGAGGAACAACAACTACTGTTTCTAGGAGGGCTGTCTGGGGCATGGGTCAGATGCTGTGTGAGACTTCGGTGGGGCAGTGTCCTTTCCCTGAACCAAGCCCACCTCCAACTCCGGGTCCCGTCTGGGTTATAAATCTGGAGCGGGAATGGCCAGCTTCCCCCACCCCGAGGACGGCCTCCTCCGCACCAGTGACCCAACCCATGAGCGCGGCTCAAGCCTCAGTGGCACGTCTGGGCTCTGCCAGACCAGGATCAAACCCCAGAAAGACAGACTTTCCCCAGCGCTCGTCCCTGCTCCCCTGGCCTGTCCCTCCCGGTTGCACCTGGCTCTTGGCCTCTCAGGGAGACGCAGAACGAGCCCGCACTCGCATCCGGGGCCAGCGGCTCTGCAGACCCCCTCGGCCCTGCCCTACCTCGTCCAGCCTCGATGTCCCACTCTGCGCTGGGAGCTCCCCCCACGCAGCGCCAGGGCACACCCGCCCCACGTCCCTCCCGGGGTCCCCTGCTGGGGAAACGTGTCCTGGCAGTAACATCCAAGGTCTCTACGTAAACAGTGTAAAATATCTCCAGAAATCACCAAGAGAGGGCAGCAGGCACAGTGAGGATTTGGAGAGTAGTAATTTGCGGGGCGAAAAGGAAAGCATCGTTCTGCAAGCCCAGGGTGGCCCGTGCCAGGCCAGCCCCAGCCTCCCTGGCCCCCAGCTGGCTGCGTGGTCAGTCCTTAGGGGAGCTGGGCAGGAGGCTGCCGCGAGCGCCCTCGAGAACGTCTAAAGGACCCCTCGCAGTTGGGTACTGCTGACCGGTTATTGGCACCTGCTCGCAGTTCTTCCGGTGCCAGGAAGATCGTCCCTTCACAAAGCAACCCTTGACCCTGATGTGCAGCCCGAGTGCCAGAAAGGTCATTTTTACGATCAGGGGAAATCATTCGCCCCATCGCTTCTACATCCATGATGCTCGCTCTGGAGAAATCACGCATCCTGTTCTGTTTCCTGCTTCCTCTGCCCCCTCTCCCCCCTTACTTGTGGCCCCAAAGCTCACACATCCCCTTCTCTTTTCTGTAGCCGAATGTCCCTGGTTTTCTCACTGTTTCTCATTCTGCACCGTGTTCCAGGCCCTTCACCCTCCTGGTTACCATCCTGTGGGCACCATTCTGACAAAGCTACTGGGAGAGGGGCCAGGAGCTTGCTATGATGGGGTAGGGTGGCAGGCCAGTCAGTGCTGTCTTCCCCTCCTGCAGAAGCCCCCCCAGGGCCTGACTCTGTCCCCAGGGGTCCTGGCAAAACAAGGACGTGGGTCCACAGGCCAGACCCTGACTGACACACCCGAGAGAGATTACTCAGTAGTCTCTGGACACGGAAGAGAAACCCTTCTGACTACCTCGGGGGTTGCTAGCCAACTCTTTACCTGAAAGCAAGTCTCACGTGCTCCTGCTTGGAAGGGTGGGTCTCAACTTCTAAATGGCAGGAAAACCACAAGTTCTCCAAGTAACGATAACCCGCCTCCCTGCCCAATTGCTGAGGGGGACCTTGAGCAGACAGCAGCCCAGCAACCATAGGGGGACAGGATTTCAGAAAAGACTCCAGCCTTTAAGTAACTGTGGGGCACAGACATCCAGGCTGTAGGGCACACACTAGAGTCTAAACTTCACTGAGGATCTGTTACATGGGGAACGAGGCTAATATTTCCATCCAGCAAATGTTAATTTACTGATGTTTTTTCTTGCAATAACAAGTTCCTTTTTTAGTTTCCAAAAATTCCAAGGAGGCTCCAGGAGGTTTACTTATGTTTTCCAAAGTGATTCATTTTTGAGATGCTGCCAGCATGAAGAATTTTGACTCCAAGGGAAATAAAATTTAGGACTGTGTAGAAACCCGAACTTTGAAAAGGAATAAGTTTGTGACCTGGAGTGCCATTCCCTTCTCGTGTACTAGTTCATGGGCACAGACAGAAATCACATTAGTGCAAGGAGCCTCATACCTCTCTTTCCAGCTGATCCCCTGAATATTTCAGCAGCTCAACAATTTTGGCTATTACTTGGTCTTCTTCATCTGTCAGGGGAAAATTCCAGTTATTTCTTTTAAAAGAGGCAAAAAATAATCTTAAATTTTTCCAGTGGCAATGAATGTTTGTGGCTTGGTAAGGGATTGAGGAAGAAGCACTCTGTCTACTTCTTAGCAAATAAATCTCCCCTCGCCTCTCCTGCTCAGACGCAAACCATTCCAGACATTTCTCCTGCAGTCCCCCCTCCTTTCTCTTTCCCTCCTCTCCCTTTGCTCAGCCCTCCAGTTCTCGCTGTGAAACGCATCACCGTGTCTACCACGAGCATGTCGTTGAAGACATCAGTTCCACGACACATGGCCCTGTTTGTGATGACATTTAGGAGAAATTTCCCTTTGGTTTTGGGACTTCTCCTCAGCAGATGGCACTTTGCCCTTATGGACACCGTAAATCTCATATTTGATCATCTTCCTCCCTTTGTGTTTGCTGCTAGAAAGAAAGTATAGAGCCAAATCTGCAGCCCACATCTGGAAGGGAGTATAATCTCCTTGGCCTACATTTTAGGAACTAACCTTATTCCTAAACCCATCTTATTTTCCAGTGTTTGTATTCTTTTTACATTATCTTTCAAATTTGATTTATTTTATCTGACTAAAATGTGTCCTTTGTATGCTATGTCTCTGTACAACAAGGTGCCTTATAAACAGATAAAATTAATGAAGTCCCCCGCCCTCAAGGCTAGGATGGCAGGGGGCTGGGGACACTGCTGCAGTCGGGGTGTGGGGTGTACGTGGGAATGGGGAGGTGGAGGGTGATTGTTCTCCTCCCAGCACTTGCTGACAACTAACCCCGAGGAGAACAGCCACTGCTGCAGGACAGAAGCCAACAGAGAAAGGCGGATACTGAGAGAATAGCACAATCTGTGGTCATGGAGTCCTCGTGTTTGTCCCCAATAAGGGGGAAAGAGAGGCCAGGAAATGGATGAAGCAAGTCCCAAGAAGGCCTAGGGGTGAGTGGGAGACTCAGGTGGCTGGAGAGAAGGAAGAACAGGTGTCTGCATGGCCCGAGTGGAGTTGTCATCTGGTGCTGCCTGTCTTGGGGCAGTTGGGGACCAGCTGCCTGAGTGTCTCCCATGCACAGAAGCTGAGGGCCTGAGCTTTCGCTTGGCCTAGGGGGTTGAATTCCACCTTCCTGACGCCCCTGGCACAGCAGTGTGGTGTCAGTGCTTTCTTTTCAGCAGACTCAGAGGGCTCTTCCTCCCCCCAGCTCCTCCCTCGGAGCCTCGGTGGCAGTTTGTGGTCTCCAGAGTGTGGACACCGTTCTGCTTCAGGGGTCAAGAGACACCGGTAGCTTTGCAAGGAGAACTTGCTCCTTGTCCCGCAGGGTGCTGCAAACCCAGGAGCCACCTCTGCCTGTCATCCTCCACTGCGGTTTGGGGAGAGAGAGTGGGAGCAAGGCCTGTCGCTGGTGAGGGAAGGTGGGACCAAGCTTCTCTTGCTGTGGCACTTGGTGCTAGTCCCCTTCACTCTCCTCTCAGAGCCCAGAGTTCCCATCAGCCTGGTGGGATCTGCAGTCCCAGCTATTGCTTCGGTTTGGGTGACAACCGGCCCAGCCTGGTCACTCCTCAGTTCTGCACCAGCCCTGGTGTCCGACGACCCCTGCTTTTCCACAGGAGCCCAGAGCAATGTTATAAACCTCTGGCTTGATGCTCCAGTTGCACTCAACACAAATTGGTCCAGGGTTACTGGCGCCTTGATCAAATCTAACACTGCATTTCCGCCTGTGGACAGGGCTGAAGGCAGGTTTCGTGTGTCCTCCTCGCCCTTAGTGGGAGACTTTTTTTTTGACCTAGGGAGCTGGGCATGCTGGTTCAACCTGCCCGTGCAGTCCCCCTGCCTGGGGCCGGGATCTCCAGCTAGAGCTCAGTGCCCCAGCATGTGGCTGTCATGCCCTCAGTCCGGGCAGCAGAGACTCTCTCATTGCAGAGCCTTGGGCTGAATAAATACAAAAACGCCCCTATACCTCTGACTGGCAAACGCTCCACCCAACACAAACGCTTGCAAGGAAAGTTTACCTTTCTTAGAACTTGAAGCTAAAGGCTGGGGGCCTTCACGCCCCAGGCAGACAGACTGGAATTCCAAATTCTCTCTGGACTTGACGCCACCTCCCTGGGCGTCTAGTGGTGGCCAGGAATAAACAATTTCAGCAACTCGGTTGGCAATGGAAACAACTTTGGGGTCCACCGCTGAAACAAGACAAAACAGTGCTGAGATGCCCTTCCCAGAAGAGCTTGGCCTGGCTCATTGGCATGCACAGTTGCCCGCGATGAAAAGACCAGCCTGGAATGAGAGGAAATTGCCCAGGAGTGTGTGGGGGGAGGGTCATTCTTCGGAAAGGACTGGCAGTTGCCTGGCAGAGGCTGGGATGTGGGAGGAGTACCGAGGAGTGATTGTCACCTTGAAACAATTACCCTTCTGCACCCTCTTTTTGAAGTCTTGCAAAATTACGGTCTCCTTTCCCCTTTGCAAGGGAAGAAACACAAAAGGGAGTGCTTAGTTCTTTCCTTGAGGGAATGCTTATTATGCTTTTATTTTTATTCTTTTTTCTGGACATGCCTTACACCTCAGAGAGCTGACCCCTATGTGCACAGGACGTTCAATAGTTTGGCGGTCGTTTGGGAGTTGGTCATGGAGGGAAAGAAATATCCCTACTTGCAGGCCATGTTCATCACCCAAGCCTATTATCAAGTAAACATTTAACTCTCCTTGCTGGTATAGTTCTGCAACTTCTCTCTCCTCTCGTACCCTGGAAAGCATTCAGTTAATGCTGAGAGATAAACAAGGGTGCACAGTGTACAACCCAGGGCCTATAAGAATTTACAATCAAGACAAGAATTATGGTATGTATCTGCTTGCAGAATTATGGAATAGAGCATTTGGGGACAGCAAGGTTCAACTGGCATGGGTCCACTGAACACTGTAGCCTGTAACAGACAAGTCAGCTGTGGCCCCAGGTTGGGGACAGGGTGAGGTGGGGTGGGTAGGTGGTATGGCTGAGTTGTTGGGTAGGGACATTTTCATTGTTGATTTGTCGTTACGTTCTCAACTTTTAAGAGCTGCACAAGCTCCATCTTTGATGCCAAATGCAGCGGCTGCATTGTACCATGTAACGTTTGAAGAATAACACTAGCTAATTCACGAGACTTGAAGAAAGTCATGGAGTGGGGTTTTGGCCAGAGGGTTGGGGTGTCAAAACTCCTGGGGAGCTCCTGGGTTTGGTAAGTCATGACGGATGAGAGGGGCAAGGGCTGGGTCCTGGGAAGTGGTGTCCCATGAGAAACGGGTTGTGACATCACATCCTCTCTCCCTGGGTTCCTCCATAGCATGAGAGCTTTGGTGCTCTGTCCATAGGGCCATCCTCAGGGCGACATCTGGTTTATAAAGCCATTTTTCTCACGCTTAGTTCATAGGGTTCAAAAATAAAGAGTGAGTTAGAGAGAGAAATCAAGGAAAAGAGGATCAATGATTTGCCCTCTCATTTTAATAACCAAACTGAACATATTTTCTACTTTCTAATCACCTTATGGCAGCCCAACTAGCCCCCTCCTGAATGCTGGCCACCCCCGGCCCCTGGCAAGGAAAGGGCAAGAGTCTTGCTCCCAAGGCCAAGGGAACCTTCCCTTGCATGTCCTCAGGAGACGGGACAGGAGAAACTACCTCTGCTATCTCTACAACCTTGGGTAGCCTGTCCCGGGTGATCAGCACACGGTTCTACCATCGACAGTCACCCTCTACCCATCTTGCACGCTAAGAAGGCTGATGAAGGCCCCCACTGCTTCCTCTCCCCCCACCCTATGGCAGGGCAACCACAGGGCCACCCGCAGGCACAGAAGTGCCCACTCTGGCTAACCTGTGCACAGGGCAGTGATTTCTGTGACTCAGTGGCCACAGAGTGAGGGGTGCAGATGAAATATGAGCAGGACAAACGACACGCACACACATCTGGACTCAGATGAACTAGCTCTAGTTAAGATTCCACCTTGAATGCCTTAATTTTAAAAAAGAAGAGAGTCCCTTCTTATCAGATTTGGTCCCATCTGATAGGCAAGGGGAAATTGCATGGGGTGGGACAGGGCCCGTCCTTTGGAGTCTAGTTTGGAGGTCACTGAGACAGCAGAGGAGCAGGGAAGGAGGGTGCCGGGCAGCCTGGGGCCCGAGACATTTGTTTTAAAGAGAAGAGGCAGGGAGATTAGGAGTGACTTCCATGTGGTAGAGACAACTATTCCCACTCTATCCGTTTTCTTTTTCTTCCTTAGTAACAGACACAATGTGAGTGGCAGCAAAGGACCCAGCTGAGCTAACCACATTTCCCAGCCTCCCCTGCAGAAGGGGGTGGCCAATGAGACATCTGAAGTTGGGAGCAGTTTCAAGAGAGCTCTCTAGAAAGGAGCTGAGTTATCTAGAAAGAAGGTGCCTCTGCAAGGTGCCCTTGCTTCCTTTCTCTTCCTCCTTGATAGGTAGACACGATGGCTGGAGTCCCAGAAGCTACCTTAGGATATAAGGTGACTTTGAGTTTGGAAGCCACGAGCTGAGGGATGGCAGGACTCCCAGGAATCCCTACGGACCTCGTGGAATGGCCAAATGAGGCCCAAGCTGCCAAATTTTCATCTTCTTTTAAGGAAGAGGAAAGTAAACTTCTGTATTATTTAAGCCATAGTTATTTGGGTTTTCCTCTATATATCGCTGAACCTAATCTTAACCGTACATTCCATGTGTAGGCAATCATAGCTATGGAGGAGAAACAGAATCACAGTGAAACAGTCCGGATTGGTAGTCTTTAAAACTGGTGCTAATGTCCATTTTTCTGCATTCTAAGGCCTCTTCCTAATACACTTTGGTCTTGGGACATGACCTCCCAGTTCCCACGTACGCCTGGTATCTGGGTTCCGGAAATGGCAGCCCAAGGCTAAATTGTGATCTTTGGTTAAAAGAACCCAGGTGAAAAAGCAACCACTCAGCTCTGACTTGTATGTGGCAGAAGAGAAATAGGATGTGGGGTCCCTTGGGTCACGCCCAACGTAAAGCCAATACAAGTAACGTAAGAACCACATCATTAACTAAACAAACAGGAAAGCGAGGAGAAAGGTGAGAAGGGAAGATGGGCTGTACACATGTGTTTAAGGCAAAGCCTCCTTAGGGGGTAGTGCTTTCTACTGTTTTAGGAAGAATATGGATCTCGTTATGTGCCGTTTTTCAGCCACAGATACTATTCAGCTTTTTAGCACGTAAGCCCATCATCTATGTGTTTTATACATTTAATCTTTTATTCTAAATCTTACATAAAAGATTTCTTTCCCCACTGGAAAAAAAAAAGAAGAAAAAAAGCTTCTCTCAAAATTTTAGAAAAAAAAAATGTCAAATGACACTTTAGTAAATATCAAAATACAGAATGTCATTTATCTTAGGAAAAGCCCCAAAATGAAAAGTCTGTAAAAGTTTTCTCTGACTCCAGGCAAAGTCCACGGTGCAGGCAAAGCAGAAGAGCCTATTTAGGTGTCTCCAAACTGTTCTTTGCTCCAGAGCCAGATAATGTCCTTTCCCCGCAGAAGGAGCCCAGCGGGGCGAGGGTGGGGGTGGAGTGGTTGCCGGAAGGGGCAGAGGGGAGGACAGCAGGAAGCCCCGCCCTTTGCTCTAGAGTCACTACTGCCAGGCTTAGTCTGGCAGAGCCCAGAGCAGGTGACTGCTGTCAAAGCCCTAGATGATGACTTCACTTTGGTCCAGGCCCTGCTACTCACCCGCCGCATGTCCTTTGTCAAAGCCCCTTCCGAGGGACTCTCGTTTCCTCGTCTTATCTGTGCCATGAGCTTCCCCCAGGTAACCCTGACCCCAACTCCTGCTGTTCTAAACTTCCATAACTCTAGTGGGCCTCGGAAAGTTCCTTGACCATCGCGAACGACTGAAAGCTGTCCATGAATGGGGCTGATATTCCAAGTCAGCCGACATGGCCACATTTTAAAATCAAGGCATTACTGCCACCTGTTGACTACTTGTTAACAAGTTACCAGGCCAATCAAACCCAGCAGGAGGGGGGCTTTCTTTGAAAATCCGAGCACTGGGCCTTGTTGGAGGGGAAGAAGATGCTTGCGCCAAGATGTGTGGACAAAGGGCAACTAACTGTCTGTGACAACGCTTTTCATCAAAATGTTTCATTCATTGCAATTAATTTTGTCCCACTGAGGGAAGATTTTGTTAAAATGCTTCTCAGAGGGTTTCTTTTCTTCTTTTTTTGAAATGGTTTATACATTGAACAGTATTTTTATATATAGCTCTCTGATCTTTCCATCAGCCCGTAGAGGTAGGGAGGGAGGGTTACCCCCAGTGTGCGGATGGAAATGCAGAGGCCCTGCGAGACTTACCTCGGGAAGTGCGGCAGCCGGAGCCCTGTCTAAGGCTCTTTCCCTCATGTTGGTCTCCGGCACAGAGAATTGGAAGTTCAGGCAGCAAGCTTATTTATAGACAGTGGAAACAGAAAACCAGTCTTATCACCCTGCCCTGCCATCATCTTCCTTTCAATCTGGAGAACAGCAGGGCGATTACTACTGAATCCTAATACGTTGGAACACTGAGGCACAACCAGTCCCCTAAGGCCACTTACCAGGCAGGAAAAGACGAACCACCGCGCACACAAAGGAGGGAAAAACTAGGGTGCGGCAGAGAAAGAATTCTCAGATGCCTACCTTCGTGATCTAAGCACTGGTCCACGCTAGGGAGGGACCTGGACCACTGCTGGCTGGGACGACCACCCTGGTGGTTCACTGTTCTGAGTCCCTGACGCTGGATCCCTGCAGACAAGCTCTGTGATTCTTCCTCTTTCTCCACTAGTCCCAAGAGTGCTTTCCAGGAAGACTTCTTCTTGGCGAGGTTTATGGGTTTCTCACTGGATCGGGAATTTCTGCAAGGCCATGACACCTGTGTCCATGACTCGTTTGCTGACCAACTCCCCAGACCCTTCTGGGACAGACTTCTTGTTCTTGGCAGCTTTGGTGAGAAGACAGCAGGGGCGCTCTTGAAGACGTGGTGTCTGACGTAGTAGGCCAGGATTCTGAATTCCATGCTGTTTGGGTCATCGTCGTCCAGGGGGATTTCTTCCAGGTCACAGGCGCTGGTGCTGCACATGCTGGGCCTGTAACAACAAAGTCCACGTCATGCCCTTCCACGTGTGGGCCATTCATTCCTTGCAGGTTGGGAGAGGTGGGGGAGGACACTCAATGAACTTTGCTGGAGCAGCTATTCTGCTTGTGCTGGGCAGCCGGAGGGTAACCAGCGGTGGGAAAGCCACATCTTACTGGGGTGGGAAGACAGACCTGGGCACAGGGAACTCCACACCACGAGAGTGAGCTAAATCAGCTGTCATATGGAGATGCAGACCGCCAGGCAAGAGGAGAGTCAGGAGGGGTAGGTCAGCTTCACTAGTGGGCAATGGAGGCTTCTGGAGAGCTAGAAAGGGTTTAGACAGGTGGGCGGACACGGGGCTAAGAACAGGCTGGGCACAGGAGAGACTATGGGTGAATTCAGGGTGTGTTTGAAGAGTGATGAGAGAGCAGGGGTAGCATAGGCCTGTGCCTGGCAGATGGCCAGGGCTTGGGAATAGTGGAGGGAAAATAAATGAAATAGCATTCGGGGCCGCTTTATGGTGGACTTTGATCATCGGGCAGAAAGCTTTGCATTTCTCATGTGGATCAGAACATTTCAAAAGGAGCCCTAGACTGTGCAGGGTGTTAAAGGTCTTGCTGGGGAGGTGGCAAAAAGTGAGAGGCCAACTCAGGCGCAAAGTGTCTGGGCGCCTGACCCTTCCCTCTCTCTCTCCCTTCTCCCCCCGCCCTCTGCATTAGCTCGTCTAGGTCTGCCTCTGGCTCTTGCCATATCTGGCACCCTATGTAAGATTTCATCTGAAAAGGGCATCCTGTTTTTGTTTTCTTACAAATTTGAGATGCACTGATGGGGGCAATGGAGAGCTGTTCCAAGTTCTGAGAGGAGCGTGATGAGGTCACAGGTGTGTTTGGGGAAGATCAGTGCACACACTGAAATGACAGGATGGAAGCATTTCATCTCAGTTTCCACACAAATAACTGGATAGATAACAATGAACTGATTTTGTCCAATTCCCTTTGCTTAGGCTTTCTGGAAATAACTTCTTTTCTGGTTTCCTGCTAGGAAAGCAGTTCTTTTTGTTAATAATCGACTTTGCTTTCTTCTGCTGCATGTTAAGGACTACATTTTCCTTTTAGTCTCAGATGCCAGAAAGCTCAGATCTACCACCTCTCACCAGATTAAAATGTCACAGGCAGCGGGTGTATTGGAAGTCAGCTTGGGCTTTCCAGTCTAACAGTGTTGGGATCAAGTCATGGCCGTGCTGACAGCGAGTGTCGGGACCTGAGGCATGTTACTCCACCTCTCTGAACCTCAGCTTCCTGTGGGCAAACTGTAAATAGCAATAGTCACCTTGCAGGGATGTTAGGAGGGCATAAATAAGCATGAGAAGTCCTGGCACAGAACCTGGCTCAAAAGTGGTAGCTATTTTTTTTTTTTTTTTCCTAGTTCAACCATCATCCCAGCCCCTCTGGCTCTCTTCTTGATGTGGCCCTTAATCACGTTCCCTTCCCTTACTGGTCCTACTTTAAGCCCATATTTTGGCATGTAAACCGGTGTGATCATGAATAAGCCATAGTGATGATAATGACATTGACTGGCGTGTCCCTCCTTTTCTTTCCACTGTACCCTGTCGTACGAGGACCAACGTAGAAAGAAACGGGACGGTAACCGCAGGCAGGGTTTGAGGGTGTGTGGCATGGTAGAGAAAACTGGACTGGGTGTCTGAGGGGTGGATGGCCGGGGTTGGCTCCGCGTTTTGGTCCTTGGTTTCCACTTTATTAGACTGAGACTGTTCTCTTACTTTTCCCTCTGGTCTTGTGATTGAAGGAGGGGTAGGGGCTGAAGTATCTCCCCTGCGGGCCTGCCGGACGCTTCCTGTTTCTGTCATTGTTTCCTCTCCTCTGTCTGGAAGAGGCTACACCAGCCAATAGAGACACTGTTCACCCGAGAAACTGCTCCTTGGCCAAGCCCTGGGAAAGCAGCGGCCCCGGCCAGGGTAGTCCTGGTGGGAGGGATCCCGGGAGGGGTGCAGGGGGCTGTGCCACAACATCAGGTGAAGGTGGAGGGGACAGAGATGGATTTCCTGGTGTGGCAAAGGGCAGAATTGCAAAACCCAACACACCTCTACACACACAGACATATTGCACAACTCCAATCCCCGCAAGCCTGCCTCAGACTATAGAGTGTGAGCAAATGCTTGTGGGTGAGGCATAAAGTGGGTTGGTGGCCACTATCCTTCCTCCTTTGCTGCTTCTTCACAGTCCTGTCCTACTCTAGTGCTTGGACAGTCTTTCTTCCCTCCATTGCTTCCGCTTTCACGCTCGCATTATGGGAACACTTTGCTGTCAGGAGTCACTTCAACATCTCCTCCAAGGACAGGCTCCCTCCTGCCTCCCCCTGGCCAGCCCCACCCTACGGCCATCCTGCCCTCCCCGCTCGCGCCGCCCACTGCACAATCCTGTCCAGTCTGCCTCTGACACACATCTGGTCCCCGCCTGCCCCAACCCCACTTCCTTGTTCCAAGCCACCTGTCATCTCTTGCGTGGGCCTCCTGCCACCCCTGCCCTTCTTCCAATCCAGGCCCCGCCCAGCGGCCAAAAGATCTCATCACAATGTTTGGCTTCGGGGCTGGATCAGAGCAACAGTACCTGGACCCAGCGACCCATCTCAGCGACACTCAAGGTGGGACAACCAGCATGTGTCTCCTGATTTTAAAAAAAAGCTGGATCAGAATCTGATCAAGCCTCTGGATCTACCTACCAGTGTGCAGAAAATACAGGGACTAGAGGCATAAGCCAGTGACCACAGGGAGGCAGCCATCAAAATTCGGTATGTGGTAAACGACAAGACAGAGGATCCAGCGTCTTCAACAAGTACATGGCACCAGACAAAGAACATGAGGAGGAACCTCCACGTGAGTTAAAAAACAAAGCACAACCTTCCTCACGTAGTGTGAAGGCTTTAACATCGTATACAGGCGTGTTGTTGGAGACAGGGAGGGCTTCATTGGGAAGCCAGTTTGCTAAATCCTCATTCAGGAGAAACATCAGAAACGCGCGGACCACTGAGGTCAGGTTGGAGCGTGCAGGCCTTCCATTTTGTAAAAGAAGAGCTTTTTGTTGCCTTACAGGCTAGAAAGGCTGCTCGTTGCCCCAGCCACAGGCAAAGCCAAGGATGAGAGAGAGGCAGAGAGAGCAGCAACGTCAGGCAATGGCCCTGGACAGGGACAGGGTGGCCCTACGGCGGGGAGCAGGGGGCCGGTGTCGCCAGAGGCTGCAAAGCCCAAATGAGAGCACATGGAAACCGACCTGCCTTGGCTAAGACACTTTAAATGTGTTTACCAGGTGTTGAGTTTACCTTCCTACTAATCCTCACGATAAATCAAGGGAGAGCTAAGCTTACGTTTATGGCTAAATCTTACTTTAAAGCAGTAGTATTGCGTGTTAGATCCCTTCTGCTCTCAGCTATTCTGATTGACAATTTTCTTTATCCAAGAAGCCCAACTTCTGGGTTTACGGAAACACAAACTGTTAGTTTTGTGCTTATGTTTATAGAAGCCTTGGGTGGGGCTCCTGAGTGTTGGTTCAGAACCTGGAGGGGAGATTTCAGTTCCTGAAGGATGCCTGCAAGGCTTATTCGAATTCTTTTCTTTTTAAGGTTGCCCACTGTCTCCACTTCTATTCAACATAGTGCTGGAAGTCCTTGCCAGAGCAAGCAGACAAGAGAGCGGAATTAAGGGCATCCAAATGGAGGCAGAAGAGGTCAAATTCTCACTCTTTGCTGACGATATGCTGTTATATCTAGAAAATCCCAAAGATTCAACCAAGAGACTCCTAGAATTGATAAATGAATTCAGTAAAGTCTCAGGATACAAAATCAATGCACATAAATCAGTGGCATTCGTACACGCCAATAACAGTCAAACCGAAAATCAAATCAATGACGCAACACCTTTCACAACAGCATCAAAGAAAATTAAATATTTAGGAATATATTTAACCAAGGAGGTGAGAGATATTTATAGGGAGAACTACGAAACTGAGAAAAGAAATTGTAGAAGATGTGCACAGATGGAAAAACCTACCATGCTCATGGATTGGTAGAATCAATATTGTTAAAATGTCCATTCTACCTAAAGTGATCTCCAGAATTAATGCAGTCCCTATCAAAATTCCACCATCATTCTTTACAGATCTAGAAAAAAATAATTCTACGCTTCATCTGGAACCAGAGAAGACCAGTGTGGCTTATCCTAATTCAAGGGCTCAGAGGACACAGGGCTGCTACTGCCAGCCTGTATTTACAGGTTTTCTCCTTATCAGTAACAAACCTACACTCTCAAAGGCAAGGTGACACAGCTGCTTTTGTTGGCGCCACTGTGGGGGGGCCGCCCCAGCGTGTCCCATGTGAGCACAGGCTGCGTGGCCAGTGTCCTGCGTGCTCAGGGGAAGGCCTGACCGCAGGAAGCACCTAAACTCCATTTATCACCAGTCACAGTTCTAGGATTTTTCTAGCTCTGTGGATTCCTTTGTTGAGGTCAGATTTCACTTCCCTCCCGGCCACAGGCAATGGATGGGCACACAGAGGAAACGACATCGAGCGCTTGGTGTTTCCACACACAGAGGCCGCCGCAACCTGGTGCCTGAGTTACGCTGGAGTCAGAACTGACACGTGGTTTGCTTTGCCTCCGCCTGTCCCGGTGGAGAGGAGTGTGGAGAGTCCCTTGGTGACTGTCCCAGCAAAAGAGCTGACTTCCATGTGCTCTGGACATACAGCTGAGGCCTGAGTGTGACTTAGGGCTGTTGACACTCTCGCCTGAGGGAGGGTCCTACACCACATCCTCAGCTCGAGCCTGTCCCCCCTTCGGCACCCGCCTCCTTCCCCCTTCTCCTCCCTCCCCTCGCTCCAGACTTCTCCTCAGGGTCTTCATTTCTTCTTCATTCCTGTCCGTCCTCTCCAAAGGCATCATGTTCTTTAATACTAAGGGTGAGGTGAGGACGGAGGGGAAACAGTCTTAACTTCCCGCAGTAGGCGCGAAACTCAGAGACAGAGACAGAGCCTTGGGTCCCATTCATCAGACAGAAGGACTGAGGCTCTGACTGTGGAAGTAGCAGGGAGGGAACACAGGGAGGAGGGAGCTTTCTGGAGGGGAGGGAGAGGACTGTCCCATTTACCTGCACCTTGTAGTCAAGGAGGTCTCTGGGGGCCAGACCTCCTGCTCCTACTCTGGCTCAAACCCAGGGATTCTGTCACTGCTCTGGTCGGGGGCTGGGGGGAGCAGCAGCCCCAAGGTCTCCAGCTGGGGCAGTGGCACCCCTGGCCACTGATGGGCTGACATGTCACCACGTACCTTGCCAGACACTCAATGAGAGAGGACTGCATAACGTAAAGATGACTCCACCAGCAATGTATTCTTAACTAAACTATCCACACCACACCAGAGAAATGAAAGAGAAACCTTTCTCCTTCCTTGAAACCCCAATAGACTAGATTCTCAATGTCATTTTGCATCCTGAGATTTACATGAACTAGCTCCCCGAGTTAGATCTCCTCATTCGGCAGAGCTGTGTCCTCCCGAGAAGGCGGGGAAGGAAGCCTGCTGCCTCCTGGTGTTACCTGGTCTGAAAGCTGCCAGTGGTTTCTCCTGCTCCGGGTCAGGTGGCAGCCAGGATATTGCTACACCTGAGTCTCTCTCCACGAAACATAAGAGGAAACTTTCAACGGGCCTCCCTGGCTTCTCGTTTAGAGAGGCTCCTGTGTGCAGAGCTGCAGGCTGCAGCCTCTTCAGGTTAGGACCAGGGCTGAAGAGACTTGGGGAAGGAGAGCCACTTCCTTATTAAGCCCTGCCCTCAGCTTTTAACTGAAGGAGGGGCCGACCTTTGCCCATGTCATTAGACTCTAAAAGGAGTTCTGTGTCCATTACCAAACACTCTCCCTGCCCTTGGGGACAGCTAGGTGGGTGTTTTCCTAGTATTTCTTTGCTCTCTGTCCGTTTGATCAGTTTAACAAATGTTTGCTGACCACCTAATATGTTCAGGTCCTGTGCACATGTTCATTCTGAAGAACACTGAGAGGAAGGAGTTATGATTCCCATTGTACAGATAAGGAAACTGAGGCTCAGAGAGGTGAAATATCTCTCTAGGGGTCTCTATCAGTTGAGCTGAGATCCAAATCCCAGTATTTTTGACTTTGCGATGTTAATCTTTCCTATGAGAGTCAAAGATTGTATTCAAATGGAACCACTGAAAAATCTTTAAAAAAATGAATCTAACCTCAGCCATAGTAAAAGTCACACAAATTCATTTAAAGACTGCATGCCACAATTTTAGGGATAGAATTCCCTATTATGTGAAATCAAAAACAGTTAAATATGATTTTATGCTTTATCGAGAGTCTTAGCTGAAGTAGATATTTACAGCCACACTGTGATCATGAAAGCTCGAGTGCTGGCTGGTCGAAGTGTGGAGATGAAGGAAGTGTGAATGGTGGAAGGGGAATTAAGGCTATTTCCCTGCAAGTAGGGAAAGAACCGGTCATTTGAATACTGTGCAAACAGATCACGAGAGACAGACAGATGGTAGTTATGGGAAAGTAAGACCTGTGGCGATTCAAAGGGGAATTTTCTGGGCTGTCCATTTTTCCATCAGCCAAGAAAGACACTGATGTTGAGGCTGATGTCCCCGTCAAGGACAATAAGTGCCACGGCTTCCGGGCACATCGGATTTGTGGCCCTCTGGCCAGGTGTGTTTCATAGTGCTGGAGTGTTCAGTGTATCCCCGGGGGTCGCCGTTCTCTATTAAGCTTGCTGTGGCTGAACCAAGAAAGAAGGCCAACACAGATGCCATGGAAATTATGACTCCATGAAAGATTTGGAGGGGATGAGGAAGGCTGGTATCTTTCAGAGTACAAAGTGATTTTGGAATATAAAGAATTTCTTTGGGATGTATTACATAGAAGTTTGTCACTGACCTGGGGTCCTGACTATGAACCATGAATATGTGAGCTCAAAAATAGTTTCTCCTGGCAAATAAACAATGAACAAGTACTGTGGACAGTAAAAACAAACAAACAAACAAACAAAACAAAAAACAAAGTGAACTTTCACCAGCAAATTAATACTTATTGCACGTGACATGCAAGAAATATTGAGAACGGTTTTTCTCTTTTAAAAAACTTACCATCCTTTTTTGGGGGGAAGATTAGATATATTCATTTGAAACAATTAAAGAATAAACAAATGCATATAATCAATAACAAAGTCACACGGTACGAACTACAGTTGTTGTTGGAGTTCTAAGTTACATCACTAAATGACATGGGTTGGAGAAGCCACTAGAATCCTGGAAGGTCTTGGCGAGGCCACTGCAAACACAAGGAAGCAAGCTCACTGGGGACAGGAACTGCACCTGTCTCATGCAACTTTGTATCTCCCGCACCCCACATAGCAGGGACGGGACTCAATACATGTTAGATATTTTAACCAAACCAAACCCACTTTTCTCCTGGTTCTAAATGCATACATACTGTTGTAGAAAGCTCGTAAAACATAAAACAGCTTACCTAGTAAGTATCACCAAAATCTAGTCATTCAGTGGTAAATACTATTAAAAATTTGGCGTCTTTCCTTCTTTTTAAAAATATTTTTGGGGAGAAGGTCTCATCCAGGCCAGAGTGCAGAGGCACACTTCAGCCTCAAACTCCTGGGCTCAAGGGATCCTCCTGCCTCAGCCTCCCAAGTAGCTGGGACTAAAGGCGCCACCACACCCAGCTAATTGTTTAATTTTTTGTAGAGATAGAGGTGTCACTATGTTGCCCAGGCTGGTCCTGAACTCCTGGCCTCAAGCAATCCTGCTGCCTCTGCCTCCTAAACTACTGGGGTTATAGGCATGAGCCACCCCACCTAGACTTTTCCTGCTGTGACATTAACAGCTAGCTATCTTCCAGGTGTCTGCAGTTTGTAGCCCTTGGGATCCTTTTTCCTTTGTCACTTCTTTCCAAATTTATGCTTTTATTGTTAAAAAAAGTGACCATATTAAAAAATACATTTATCCTTTTTTTTTTTTTTTT
>VBSM01002616.1:46720867-46734694 GCA_008086735.1 Cheirogaleus medius
TACCTTTGCTTTTTTTTTTTTGCTTAAGCTGATTTGAGTGTTTCTTTCAACCACACGGATCCCTAAACAAATAACAATGCATGTGATTTTTGCATAGTTAAAATGTTATAGTTTTGTGAGTTACTTTTTCCATTTAACATATGTCTATAAATGTCTCTTCGTGCCAATAAACTTATTTTGTAAATAGAATTCTTCTAATGGTTGCATCAGTGCAATGAATGGAAGCATTACAATCGTGCAACTAGGCAACTATTTTTAAATGTTTTGTTTGTCTTCAAGGGCTTACTGTCACAAATAGTATTGCAGAGTATAGCTTTGTCGTCTTTGCTCATATTTTATATTGTTTCCTGAGGAAAGATTTCCAGGAGTGGAATTATTGGGTATAAATATTTTTGAAATTGTTATATGTGTTTTCAGTTTGCTTTTATCTATGACTATGGAATAGATTTAAATCATCCTGGCAATATGTCTCAGAGAAAAGTCCCTAAGTGTTTGAATAATATGAATAGAAAACTCATCCTTAGGAAAATATGGGGGCTTTTGACTGTTGTTATAAGTAAGCAACCAAATAAGACTTGAAAGGCCAGGTGAGCAAGAAGTTTTTAAAAAAATTATTTATTTATGTATTTAGTTACTTATTTTCTTCCCCCCTTCACCTTCTATGGGATGGTACAGAGGAGCAGATTTTAGAATGGGCACCAGATTATTTTGAGGCTGTGACTCTCATCCTTGTTTTAATCTTGATGATGAAACTGGATGAAATAGGATCAGAGATGGAATGAAGCAACAAAAGAACTTGACATTTGGAAAAAGGAGCAGAGAAGTGCCAGTCATTAAGCACAGTACACCTGTGACGGGGTGGCGATGCCACCCCAACCAATGTGTGTCATTTTGCTAGAAGGATTATTTTGAGCTGAAAGCAGTGCAGAAGCAGCAGCCACGAGAAAGCTCTCTGCCCTCCTGCTCTAGCAGGGAGGACAGAACAATTCTTAGTCACTGGGACAACTGCAGACTCCACCAGTCTGGAGAGCGCACGAGGGAATGTACACAGCAAACTTGCTAAAAAGCCCTCCCCTCCCGTCACTCTCCCTGGGGATTTGCCTTTCCGTTGTTTGCTGCCCCCAAAAGACTAAAGCCCTCTTCCTTTGTCCCTCTCCTGTACAAATTTATGTGGGTTTTTGTTGTTGTTGTTAAGATGCTACATAAGGGGCCAGGACTGGGGGCTCACACCTGTAATCCTAGCACTTTGGGAGACCAAGGCGGGAGGATCACTCCAACCCAGGAGTTTAAGACCAGCCTGAGCAAGAGTGAGACCCTGTCTCTACAAAAAACAGAAAAATTAGCTGGGTGTGGTGGTGCATGCCTGTAGTCCCAGGTACTTGGGAGGCTGAGGCAGGAGCATTGCTTGAACCCATGAGTCTGAGGTTGTAGTGAGCTATGGTGACGCCACTGCACTCTAGCCTGGGCAATAGAGTGAGACCCTGTCTCAAAAAAAAAAAAGTTACATAAGCCTGAGTTCTAATCACCCTTTTGAGTTACCTATCTTTGCATTCTCCCGTGTATATACAGCTGCGTGTGTTAATAAACTGCTGGTTTTGTTGTTGTTGTTGTTAATAAGCCTTTTGTCAGTCTAATTTTCAGGGCCCCAGCCAGAGAACTTAGGAGATTAGAGGGGAAAAAATTTTTTCCCTCCCCTACACCTGTAAGGAAATCGTCCTCTACCTTGTGGTTTGGGTGAAGACAGAGTAACAGAAGGACTTGAAGTGACAGCGCTGGGGTTGCTGTAACTGGCCCGGCCAAAGCTAACATGGTCAGTCGTGCAGTTGGCACTTACAGGGATGCCCATCTTACAGATGAGGAAACGGAGGCACAGAGGTTTAAGTAAAATTGCCCACAGTGACACAACCTTGTGTGGCAAAGCTGCGGCTTGAGGGCGAGCAGGTGTCTGTCTCTAGAGCCCATGACCCTGACCACTCAACGTGGCCATCTTCGTCAACACTGCTTAGATGCACCCCGTTTTCTTGATGCTCTCTTTTCTTTTCTGGACTCACTGTTACTGCTGTTTGACTTTGCTGTAGGGAAAAGCTGGAAGATTTGAAATGGGCAAAAGAGATTGCTGGATGTTCTTTCCGTGGGGTGTTGCAACCTGTGGGGATTATCTGATTTTATAGGGTTATGCCCCTTTGCTGGCTTTTGATTAGGCTATTTTACGACTCTGAAGTGATAGAACTTAAATTATAGAAAACTGACAGAAATGCAAATAATTCCTCATCTTAACAGGAAATTTTCTCCTATGGAATGCAATTGTTTATTGTCCTGCATGTAATGACCAGTTTTTCCAGTTTTGCCTGTTTGTATAGTAAGTTTATTTCAGTATCTCTTATCTGACTATAAGTGTGTGGTAGTTGGAGCTCTCCTTTGAACTGGTTGTAATATTGTGTTGGTTGTACCAGTAATATTGTATTAACCCTACCAGTTAGATGAGTTAAATAACATATTTGGCACATGTTCTTTTATATCATGATTTAACACATAGAGAGTCAATATTACCTTTAAAGATTATCTTTTAACTCGGGGTAAATCACTGCAATTCTCTGGACCTCAGGGCCCCTCCAGTTTCTTTGTTCATGTGCTTAAATGATTGAGATGCATTTGGGTAGAAGCCTCAAGGTTCTGTTATTGACTGTGTTTTTAATCAGGGGCTTAATTGTTGACACATTTACAGATGATACAGGTATAATAGAGCTTGGTAGTTAGGCCTCAGGCTCCACAAGCAAACAGTCTTGGAATAGAATCCTGATTCTGCCTCTTACGAGATGAGGAGTACGAGGGAGTGATCTGGAGAAAGAAGCAAAAAAGAGACACTTGATTTTGAGGTTAAAAAGAAAGTTCTTGGGTGAGAGATGAGCTCTCACTTAAAAACTATAAGAGGACTTCAAAAAGCTCATAGAAAAGTGGAATTAAAAGATAAAATAAAAATAACTTTATTTCTCAGCATAAGCTCTATCAAGGTCAAGACACCATGGTAAACAATGCTACCAGTCATTTAGTTCATCCCTGAAGAACTCGGGGTCTTAGGATTTTAACCACGTCTATGCAGTCTTTTTTACATAACTAACTGAAGAAAAATGGGTGCCCTGTACAGATTTTTTTAAGCGTAGGAAACAAAAAGAAATTAGAAGGAGCCAAATCAAGACTTTAAGGTGGTTGCTTATACATTTCCCACTGAAACCCTCACAAAATTGCTCTTGTTTGATAAGAGGAATGAGAAAGACTCTCTGGTGAAGTTTTCCTGGGCATTTTTCTGCTAAAGCTTTGGCCAACTTTCTCAAAACACTCTCATAATGAGCAGATGTTATTGTTCTTTGGCCCTCTAGAAAGTCAACAGGCACAATGCCTTGAGCATCCAAATAATCGTTGCCATGACCTTTGCTCTTGGCTGGTCCACTTGGACTGGACCACGCCCACCTCTTGGTAGCCATTGCTGTGATTGTGCTTTGTCTTCAAGATCATATTGGCAAAAGCGTGTTTCATGTCTTGTTACGATTCTTCGAAGAAATGCTTCAAGATCTTGCTCCCACTTGTTTAAAATTTCCATTGCAAGTCCTGCTCTTGTCTGCAGCTGATCTGGTTTGGGCACCCATTGAGTGGGAAGTTTGCTCAAGCTTAATTTTTCAGTCAGAATTGTGTAAGCTGAACCAGTTGAGATATCTGTGGTGTTGGCTATAGTTTCTGCTGTTAATTGTCAGTCCTCTTCAAGTAGGACATGAACAAGTTTAATTTTTTCCTTGCAAATTGATGTGCATGGTTTGCCACTGCAGGCCTCATCTGCAACATTGTCTCATCCCTTGTTAAAATGAGTTATCCATTTGTAAACTTCTGATTTCTTTGGGGCATTGTATTTTTGAAAAGCATCAATGATTTCACTGTTATTCTACCCAAGCTTCACATCAGTTTGTTCTTGCTTCAGTATTGGTAGAATTCATGTTGCTCTGATAGGGGCTTTTTTTCAAACTAATGTCTTATCCTTCTTAATGCCTTAAACTAAATCCTGTTCAGACATGTTATAACAAGTTAGTATGAGTTCATTTTGGTACAAAATTGTTTTGAAATGTATGCATAGTTTTTTCATAATATGCATTTTACATGAACTTTCTGAAGACCCTTCATACATATACAAAAAGTGCCCAAAGGAGATGTTATGTCATAAAATTATTATGACACTTGTTAAAATGGCAAGACAGATTTTATTCAGGACTGCTGAGATAGGTGTACGGACTATCACAATAGGGCTTTGTTGAAGGGGAGGGAGATTGGGTTCAACTCTGCCAACAGCATGGGCAAGTGGGAATTTATAGCCAAGGAGCAGGGGGGTGGGGGTCAGTGGATAGAAAATAACCAAGAAAAAACTTCAGGGGTAAGGGGGACTCTGCTAAACCGATCTAGCAGGATTTTTGCTGGAGACAGGCCAGGTGATCAGTCATGACCTAGGTGATGATGAGGTGTGAGGAATTTGATCAGATAGTGAGGGTGGGGTGGAGGACAGGCCCAAGGGCAGGGCCTAGTTGGCCTCAGAAGAGCCTGACTAAAGTTTGATCAAGGGGACAGTCTTTCTCAGTGGCTATGAAAAAAAAAAAAAAAACCAAAAACACCAAACACAAAAGGGTGGCATAGACCTGGAATAAGAATATCAGGCCAAAAGGAGGTTCTTGAAAATGTAATAACAGAAGAAGGGATTTTTCAGGTTTATTGTCAAGCAAAGGCAGAGAGAAAGCAGAACCACTCTGAGTCATTTTGGCTTTTACTTTCTTTACCAAGGAGAACAGTCTCCACTGGAAATGACAGAGAGAAGTCGAAGCTGTTGGTACCCCAGGAGATGGCACAGGTGTGTTTTGCAGCTTTAAGTGACTGTCAGGCCCAGTGCAGGGAGACGCAGGGTGACCGCTGAAGGACGCCTGAGGACTGGGAGTCGCTCACACAGTTTCAGGGGATTGGCGGGTCTCAAAAACCTCACACTGATGTTAATTCCCTGCAAAATTCTATACTGAGTTATTAATGGATGATTTATGGACTGTTAGAATAGTTTCGTGCGTTCCTGGACAGTTGGTCAGCACAAATGAATCCCATCTCCCACAAGTCAGAGGTGTCACTGATGAAGCGCATGTTCACTCCAGCGAGGTTTGTGCATGGACAAGTTGGAGAACTGCTGGCCAGATGATGCTACAATTGCAAAACTTTCTGGATGGTTTCCCGCTTATACGTGCTTGAAGTGTGTACTGATGGAAAGAGGGACTTGACCTTTCTGGACTGTTTTCTTTCCTAAATGTGCAAGTGTGAGCAAATTGCTCAACTTCTCTGGCCCACAATATTTTGGGAAAAATGCCTCAATTTCTGTTTATGACTATATGAGTAACTGGCTCACGTACAGCTGGAGGGATGTAATTTACCTCTGAGTTCTGCCCTTGATTCTATTTGACATTTTTTGTGATTGACTTGGATGACATGTTTACAGATGATGCCAAGAGGTGGCAGAGAAAATGGGTAACAGTCCTGGCCCTGGGGTCAGATAATCCTGGATATGAACTTTGGGTCCATCACTTCCTAATTGGATCTTGAGCAAGTTTCTTACCTTCACCAGCCTTGATTTATTATCCTATTAAGTGAGAATAATAATAATATTTGACTTTGTGTAAAGACTAAACAAATATAAAGGTACCACATGAAAAGCACTTAGCAAAGTGCCCGGCAGAAAGTCAGTGCCCTGATACCATGTCAGCTGTTTTTGTTATATTATCACTAAGCTGGGAGAGGTGACATTGATAATATACCAATATGAACCATCAGTGTGATGAGGCTTCCAAGAAAGCCAATGATGTCTCAGGCAGAGGTAATGGGAATGCAAAGGAAGTTACAGTGCCGCTGTGCCTTTGTCCAGATGAGGCAGAGCATGTCTACAGAGCTGTGTTCAGCCTGCCCTTGCTTTTTAAAATTGAAACAGTAAAGTAGGAAGCCAGCTTCCTGCATTCAAATCCCAGCTCTGCCATTAAACTAGTGCTATAAACTGGGGCAAATTATTTAAATTCTCCATGCCTCTGCTTTCTAATTGGTAAATGGGAATATTAAAAATTGTACCTATCTCTTAGGGTTGTTATGAGGATTCAATAGGACATAAATGTAAATATGTAAAGTGTTTCCAATGGTGTCTGGTTCATGGCCATGCTAGACAAATGCTGCTGCTGTTGTTGCTGCTGTTGTTGCTGCTGGTGGTGGTGCTGGTGACCATCACCATTCTAAGAAGGACATTGTCAGTGTCCCAGAGGGACGTGATCAGATTGGCGATGGATGGTGCATCAATGCGACAGGCAGGATATTGAATCAACAACCCCCCTTTCTATTTTCGCTGTTTCTGCCTGAAACACACACCCACTCTCTTGATACGGGTGAGATTCACACTTTTGGGCTCTTGCCTAAGTTGGAATACTCAAACTTGTACTCTGTTTGGTCTCTAGCACTAGGCTTTAGAGATTGTCAGGTTCAGGGCCCTCCTTTTAGATATGCTCAAGGTCATGTGGAAGTTAAGAAACCAAGGTCCTGATCCAGCAATGCCATTACTGGGAATATGTCTAGGGGAATGGAAACCGGTAGGTTGAAGAGATATCTGTACTCCCCATGTTCGCTGCAGCATTGCTCACAACAGCCAGGATGTGGAATCAACCCAGGTGTCCAGCAGCAGGTGGATGGATAAAGAAAATGTGGCGCATATATATATATATATATACACAATGAAATACTATTCAGCCTTAAAAAAGAGGGAAATCTTGTCATTTGTGACAGCATGGATGAACTTTGAGGACATTATGCTGAGTGAAATAAGCCAGGCTCAGAGACACAAACATTGTATGATCTCATTTGTACATAGAATCTGAAAAAGTTGATTTCATAGAAATAGAGAATAGAATAGTGGTTATCAGAGGCTAGGGAGGTGGTTGGGGAAAGGGAAGATATTGGCCAAAGGATGCAAAGTTTCAGGTAGACAGGAAGAATAGGCTTTAGTGATTATTGCGTAGAATGGTTACTATAATAAATAACACACTGTATATTTCAAAATTGCTAATATAGTAGATTTTAAATGCTTTCACCAAAAAAACGGTAAGCATGTGAGATGATAGTTCTTTTCTTTTTAATTTCAATAGATTTAGGGGGTACACATGGTTTTTTGATACACAGATGAATTGTGTAGTGGTATAGTCAGGGCCTTTAGTGTACCCGTCACCTGAGTAGGGTACATTGTGACCAATAGATAATTTTTCATCCCTCACACCCCTCCCACCCTCTCCCCTTCTGAGTCTTCACAGCCTGCTGCACCACTCGGTGTGACCTGCACACACGTCACTTAGCTCCCACTTACAAGTGAGGACATGCGGTATTTGTTCTGTGGCTTCCATTTCTGTGACAGATTTGCTGATTATCCTGATTTAATTATCCCACATTGTAAACATACATCAAAACATCACATTGCACCTCATAAATATATACAATCATTATTTGTCAATGAAAAGTAAAATTAAAGCAACAATGACACAAAACAAAGAAAAAATCTGAAAAAAAAAAATGGAAACCAAGATCCTCAAGCTGCGTCCTGTGCTCCTGCCACTCACCACCCGCCTCCTTCCCACCTCTGACTGTTGAGGACTTTCCATCTCCAGCTCAAATCCCTCCTCTCCTTAGAAGCCTTTCCAGGTCCTCCCCGTTGAATGGGTCTGTTCCTTCCCCAGACCTGCCCCATATAAATTTGGCATATTTATTATAGTACTTATCAGTCTTCTTTGTGTTAAAATCCATCCTCCGTGCCTCTGTCTTCACCCTGTCTGCCTGAAGAGCAAGGAGATAATGTTCACTCTAGGATCCCACTTTGCACGTGCGTGGTGCTTTGCACCCATTAGGCCACTGTGAATGCTCATTGAATTGGCTGTTGCTAAGGTTATGTATTGTGGAACTATTTATCCCATGAGAGAGAAGATTTAGGAGGAATGGAATTGAATCTCGCGGGAGGAAAGATCAGATTCAGCCACCTGGAGCCGGAGACCAGGAAGAGGATGAAGAGGATGGGGGCTAGAAGTCCCGGGGGGGGCAGGGTGCAGATTTGGTCTGGCTGTATGGAGGGAATTCTTCCCAGTGACAGCCATTAAGGAGGGACGGGGCCTGTGAGAAGCAAGGTAAGGGTATCCGACAGATCGTGGTGACCACCGTCAGGGATGAGATAGAGAGGAACACAGGATGCGCCCCGAGAGTCCTTGGTTACTAGCAGTGTTTCAACAGTGTTAATAATCCTGCTAACATTTTAGGGCTCACAGCAGATGCCTGGGGTGCCCGGTGTGCTGACAGGTGGACCCGGGTCTCACTCCGGTTCATTCTTGCCTCTTGCTAGTCCAGTGTGCGAGACACTGTGCTCCACAGAGCGCTGACTCCTGTCCCCACGGCCTCTATTTCTTGTAATATCTCCTCCCTCACCCTCGCCCACCCTGCTGACTGCTGTCTCCTGTGCCTAGAAGGTCAATTTCATGCTGAACTTTACTACAGTGAAAAGTCTTGAGTTTTGTCCAAGTCTTGAGTTTTGGGGGGCGTCAAGTTAAATCCTAAAACTTCTCAGCTTAGCTTCAGTTTATAGTGCTATTCATTCCTTATCTAGCACTTCCACAAAAAGGCCCCCAAATCCATCTCTTGTAGGCTCTTAGCTTTGGAGCTTATGTATTTCTTCTTGCTATTCCATTTCCTTCTCAAATCATGGGCCTGGCTACTCCTTTTCTATTTGGGTTCCAGATAGACTCCCATAAGCTTCCGGTTAAAACCTTTCTGTTTTCACAGCCTCTGCACCAACAGGTAGGCACCCCTTTAGCATTGCTCTTAGGATCCTGTTTTCCCTGCTTTTGAGGCTCCTTTGCAAGACTCCTCTGCAGCCTCTGCATGCCAGTGTGTTGATTGTGACCTCCTGTTGGACCCCTCAAGTCCATCTAATTCTCTTTACAACATAGTTTTGCTTCCTGCCCTTGGCCTTGAGCATTTCTACTATCTGGCCTCATTCCTAAGGTCCTCGCTTAGAGAGGTCAGTAGAATATCTACCAGCCATCAGCCTGATAAATGTATTGTCTCCAAAGCATCTTCCCTTACAACATTTAATTCTAGGCAATCTCAAACTCAAATATGGGTTCTATTTCAACAGCTCATTTGTAAGGAACTTATTTAGAACTCACATTTTCCCCTCACAATAATGTTCTTCATGGTGGTTAGTTTTGCCAGACCAGTCCAGGAGAGCCCATTTAACCTGTAGGATTGAGCCAAAGCACTGGAACTGAAGAATCTCTAGGGGTAATAATAGTTGTATAGAACATGACCTCAGTGTAAAACAGCGTTTCCATGGGAAAATATTTTCAGAGTTCCACCTTGGAATACTGGGATTCTTTTACTTGTCAGAGTGAAACTGAGCACACCCTCTACCCCTATATTAAAAGAAGAAACTCCTATGATTTATTGAGGGATTACTACATGCCAGGCAGTGTGACGTTCTAATACAGATTTGAACTGCATGGGTCCACTCATACGCAGATGCTTTTCAATAAAAGTTAGATGGAGTGTTCCTGCCTCTCCTTCTTCCTGTTCCACCTCCTCCACCTCTGCCACCCCCGAGGCAGCAAGCCCTATGCCTCCTCTTCCTCCTCCTCCTTAGCCTGCTCAGCATGAAGACGATGAGAATGAAGACATTTATGACGATCCACTTCCACTTAATAAGTAGTGAATATATTTTCTCTTCCTTATCATTTTCTTTATAACTCTTTCTTTTCCCTAGCTTACTTTACTGTAAGAATACAGTACATCACACATATACAAAATATGTTAATCTACTGTTTATGTTAACCAGTCAACCACAGGCTATTAGTATTTTTGGCAGAGTCAAAAGTCATACGTGGATTTTCAACTATGTGGGAGACTGGAACGCCTAACCCCCCATTGTTCAAGGGTCAACCGTATTCTCTTTCCTGTGACCTGTCTTTGGCAAAGGGACACTCAGATCCTGTTGTACAGTCCTTGAAACAATGGATAATAGTCAAAATCATCCATAAGAAGGGAAAATATTTTCATGACTGTTTGAGGGTTCAGGTCCTACAAAGAGATTTCCAAGGAGGCTCTGCAGCACATAGACACACACAGACGAATAGACACACACACATACACACACACACACACACACTCAATACTCTGTTTCCCCTCCTCCCTCTTCTCATTTCCCCGCTCCCATGGATGAGGCAGGGAGAGGGGAGAATGGGTATGAGTTGTTGCAGTAAGAAAGGAAAGTGGCCGTAGGTGTTCTTAGTCCTGGACGTTGTCAAGGAGAATGTCACAGTCCTTCAAAGTCCCCCGCTTTTCACCCCTCCCCATATCCACGCCTGTTGCGTGTAAACTTTGCTGTGCCCTCCCACCTGGCTAGAACGACCTGCCCTGCTCCTTGATTCTGGGCTCAGCCATGGGACTTGCTTTGGCCATCAGGGTGTAAAAGCCATGGCTCAAGTCCAGGCTGGAGAGAGGTTTGTCCACAGAGCTCATTTTCCTGTGTGCCTTTGCCTCAGCCATGAGCACATGCCCCGGCCAGCCAGCTGGGGATGAGAGAGACACGGAGCAGAGCCGAATTCTCCAGTTGACCTAGAGGAACCCAGCCTAGATCAGCACCAGACACAGGAGTGAGGGCACCCAAGTTCAGCATGGCCACCTGGTCTGTATCAGCTGAATCCTACAAACTCATGAAAAATAAATTTATTTTTGTATGCCCTGAATTTTTTAAACATTAAACTTCTTATTTCGAGATAATTGTAGACTCACATGTAGTTGTAAGAAATAATTGAGATCCTATGTATTCTTTTATCCATTTTTTTTTCCAGTGGTAACATCATATAACTGCACAATATCACAGTGAGGATATTGACATTGATACAGTCAAGATACAGAACATTTTCATCACCATAAGGCTTCCTCATGCTGCCATTTTATAGCCACAACCCCTTCTTTCCTGCTGCCACTCACTTCATAACTCCTGATGACCACTAATCTATCCTCCATTTCTATAATTTTGTCCTTTTTAGAATGTTACATAAATGAAATTATACAATATGCAACCTTTTGGGATTCCTTTTTTTCCCACTTTGCCCAGTTCTCTGGAGATTCATCTAGGTTGTGTTTTTCGATAGTTTGTTTCTTTTTATTGTTGAATAATTTTACATAGTATGATGTGCCACATTTTATTTAACCATGTACTTATTCAAGAATGTCTAGACTGTTTCCAGTTTTTGGGCTATCATGAATAAAGCTGCTATAAACATTTGTGTACAGACTTGTGTGTGAGTATAAGTCTTCATTTCTCTGCGATAAATGCCAATGAGCTCAACTGCCGGGTCATTTGGTAATTGCATGTTTGGTTTTCTAAGAAATTGCCAAACTCTACCATTTTCCATTCTTTCCAGCAACATATGAGTGATCCAGTTCCTCTGCATCCTTGCCAGAATTTGGTGTTGTTACTATGTTTATCTTAGCCATTCTGATAGATGTGTAGTGACATCTCATAGTTGTTTTTTTTTTTTCTCCGCCCCCACTGCCCCTCATAGTGGTTTTAATTTGCATTTCACCAGTGGCTAATGCTGTTTAACGTTTTTCATGTGCTTATTTGTCATCTCTATATTTTCTTTGGTGAAATGTCTCTTTATGTGTCTTGTCCACGTTCTAATTGGATTTTTTTTATTGTTGAGTTTTGAGAATTCTTTATATATTCCTGATACTAGTTCTTTGTCAGACATATGGTTTACAAATATTTTAATCCCACTCTGTAGCTTTTCTTTTCATCCTCTTAACAGGGTCTTCTGCAGAGCAAAAGTTTTTAGTTTTGATGAAGTCCAATCTATATATTTTTCCTTTTATGCATTATGCTTTTGGTGTCAAGTATAAGAACTCTTTGCCTCTTTCTAGATCCTGAATTTTCTCCTGTGGTTTTCCTAAGTATTTTATGGTTTTACATTTACATTCAAGTCCATAATCCATTTTCAGTTCATTTTTGTATAAAGTGTGAGCCTTAGACTGAGGTTCATTTTTCTGGTCTCAAACGTGCAATTACTCCAGCATCACAGGTTGAAAAGACTATCTTTGCTTGTTGAATTGCTTCTGTACTTGTCAAAAATTAGTTGAGCATATTTGTGTAGATCTATTTCTGGGTCCTCTATTCTGTTCCATTGATCTACGTGTCTATCTCTCTACTAATATAGTATAATCTTGATTATGGTACCTGTATCATAAGTCTTGAAATTGGGTAGAATGATTTTTTCCTAATTTTTTCTTCTTTTTCAACATTGTTTTGAATTTGCTGAAATAACAAACTAGCTGAAAAAGGAATAGAGAAGGCAATCCCATCTACAATAGCTGTAAAAAGAAAAAAAAAACCTAGGAATAAATTTAATTAAGGAGGTGAAAGACCTCTACAAGGAAAATTATAAAACAACTGATGAAAGAAATTAAAGAGGACACAAACAAATGGAAAGACATCCCATGCTTATGGATCAGAAGAATTAATATTGTTAAAGTGACCATACTACTCAAAGAAATCTACAGATTCAATGCAACTCCTATCAAAATACTGGTAACATTCTTCACAGAAATAGAAAAACAATCCTAAAATTTGTATGGAAACACAAAAGAGCTTGAGTGGCCAAAACAATCCTGATCAAAAAGAACAGAGCTGGAGGCATCACACTACCTGACTTCAAAATACACTACAAAGCTACAGTAACCAAAACAGCATATCACTGGTAAATAAACAGACACATAGACCAGCGGAACAGAAAAGAGATGCCAGAAATAAATCCACATGTTCACAGCCAATTGATTTTCAAGAAAGGTGCCAAAAATCAATTCAAAATGGATTAAAGACTTAAATGTAAGACCCCAAATTATAAAATTACAAGAAGAAAACAGGGGAATTTAGGCAAAGATTTTAAGCCTAAGACCTTAAAAGCACATGTGACAAAAAAAAAATAGACAAATGAGACTACATTAAACTAAAAAGCTTCTACACAGCACAGAAAACAATCAGCCGACTGAAGGGATAACCTGTTGAGTGGGAGAAAATATTTGCAACTATTCATCCAACAAGGGATTAATACCCAGAATATACAAGGAACTCAAACAACTCAGTAGCCAAGACCCCCCAAATTATCCCATTAAAATTGGGCAAAGGATCTGAATAGACATTTGCAAAAGAAGACACACAAATGACCAAGAAGTATATGAAAAATTCTCAACATTACTAATCATCAGGGAAATGCAAATCAAAACTACAATGAGAGATCATCTCACCCTGGTTAGAATGGCTATTATCAAAAAGACAAAAAATAACAAATGCCAGTGAGGATGCCAGGAAAAGGGAGCTCTGTTGGTAGAAATGTAAATTAATACAACCATTATGGAAAACAGTTTGGAGGTTTTTATAAAAAATAAAAATAAGCCAGGCTTGGTGGTTCATACCTGTAATGCTAGCACTCTGGGAGGCCGAGGTGAGAGGATCACTTGAGTTCAGGAGTTTGAGACCAGTCTGAGTAAGAGCAAGACCTGGTCTCCACTAAAAATAGAAAAAAAATTAGCTGGACATGGTGGTGCTTGCCTGTAGTCCCCACTTCTCAGGAGGCTGACGCAGCAGGATTGCTTGAGCCCAAGAGTTTGAGGTTGCAGTGAGCTATGATGGCTCTGCTGCAATCTAGAGTGAGAGTCTAAAAAAAAAAAAAAGAAAGGAAAAAA
>VBSM01002616.1:46734794-46758847 GCA_008086735.1 Cheirogaleus medius
TCTCAAAAAAAAAAATAAAAATAAAAATAAAAATAAAATAAAATAAAATAAAATCCTGTCATTTGCAGCAACATGAATGAAACTGGAAGTCATTATGTTAAGTGAAATAAGCCAGGCACAGAAAGACAAACGTCACATGTTCTCACTTATGTGTGGGAGCTAAAATGCTGATCTTATGGAAGTAGGGAGTAGAATGATAGTTATGAGAGGCTGGGAAAGCTCTGTGTGTGTGTGTGAGGGGCAGGTTGAAGAGAGGTTGGTTAATGGGTCATACACACAGCTAGATAGAAGGTATAAGTTCTAGTGTTTGATAGCACAGTAGGGTGACTTTAACAATATATTGTATATTTCAAAATAGTTAGAAGATGTGAAATCTTCCCAATATAAAGCAATGACAAATGTTTGAGGCGATGGATATTCTAAATATCCAAATTTGATCATTACACATTCTATGCATGTATCAAAATATCACACATACTCCATAAATATGTGCAAATATTATGCATCAGTAAAAAATTAAAAATTTTAAAAATGTTTTGAATTCTAGTCCCTTTACATTTTCATTTAAATTTTAAAATAAAAAAAAACTTGCTGGGATTTTGATAGCAATCATGTTAAATCTATGTATCAATTTGGAAAGGACTGACACATTTATTTTGTTGAATATTCTAGTCCATGAATATAGTATATCTCTCCTTTTATTTAGATTTCTTTTAAATTCTTTCATCAGTATTGCATAGTTTTCAGCATAAAAATCCTGGGCATGTTTTGTTAGATTTACACCTAAATATTCCATTCTTTTATGAGTGATTGCAAATGGTATTATGTTTTAAATTTTGTTGTCCATGTGTCCATTGCTAGAATACAGAAGAAATACAATTGAGTTTTGTATGTTTATCTTATATCCTGTAACTCTGCTGAACTCAGTACTAAGAGTTTGTCTTCTTATATACTCCTTGGGATTTTCTATGTATAGAAAATCTTTTCTTTCTTTTTCTTTTTCTTTCTTTCTTTTTTTCTGTGCATTTTGCACTGGCTAAAACTTCCTGCACAATGTTGAATAAGAATGTGAAGATGAAAATTCTTGCCTTTTTCCCAGTCTTAGGGGGAAAACATTCAGTCTTTCACCATTAAATATAATATTGCTGTAGGTTTTTTGTAGATGCTTTTTACCAAGTTTAGGAATTTCCCTTCTATTTATATTTTTTTCTGAGAGTTTTTATTGTTGAATTTTGTAAAATACTTTTTCTACATCAATTAACATGATCATGTGATTTTCCTTCTGTAGCCTGTTAATATGGTTGATTACATTGATTGATTTTCCAATATTGACCAGCCTTGCATTCTTAGAATAAACTCTACTTGGTCACGACACAGAATTCTTTCTACATATTGCTGAATTTTATTTGATAATATTCAGGATTTTGTGTATATATTCAAGAGGATGCTGATCTGTAGTTTCCTGGTGTTTTTGTAGTTTTATGCTTTTGTCTGGTTTTAGTATAAATAAAACAAATTATGAAGCTACTATGGTTTTAATGTTTGTGTTTTTACTAAAATTCATGTTGAAACTTAAGGTTGGGCCTTTTGGGAAATTATTAAGTCATGAGGGAGAGCCCTCATGAATCGATTAGTGACTTATAAAAGGGCTAGAGAAAACTAGGTAGACCCTTTTTGCCTTTCTGCCTTTCCACCATGTAAGGACACAGCTAATCTTCTCAGGAAGGCACAGCAATAAGGGACGATCTTGAAGCAGAAGAGCAGCCCTCATCAGACATCAACCCTGCTGGTGCTTTGATCTGGGACTTCCCAGCTTCCAGAACTGTGAGAAATAAATTTATATAGTTTGTAAATTACCCAGCCTCAGGTATTTTATTGGTATTTTGTTACAGCAGTATAAATGGACTAATGCGGAAGAGTTACCTCCTCTTCTATATTCTGGAAGAGATTGTGGAACATTGGTGTTAATTCTTTAAGCATTTGGTCAATTGTCTAGTTAAACCATTTAGACCTAGATATTTCTTTTTTGGGAGTTTTAAAATTATGAATTCCATTTTCTCAATAGTTATAGGGCTATTTAAATTACCTATTTTATATTAGTGAGTTTTGGTAGTTTCTGTTTTATTTTTGAGGAAAAGGTCCATTTTATTGAAGTTGTCAAATTTGTGTGTAGAATTGTTCGTAGCATTCCCTCATTATCTTTTTGATGTCTCCAGGATCTACAGTGATTCATTATTTACATTGGTAATTTGTGCCTTTTCCCTTTCTTTTTAGTCTTTCTAGAAATTTGCCAATTTTATCAATCTTTTCAAAGAACCAGCTCTTTTGATTTTCTCTACTGTTTTTTTGTTTTCAATTTCATTGATTTCTGCTGTTATCTTTATCATTTCCTTTGGGCTTATTTCAATCTTCTTTCTCTAAGTTCTTGAGGTGGGAGTTAAATTATTGATTTGAGATTTTTTTCTCAATGTATGCATTTAGTTCTCTAAATTTTCCTTTCAGTTACTACTTCAGCTGTGTCCCCAAAATTTTTATGTGATATTCTTATTTTCATTCAGTTTAATGTAATTTTTTATTTCAGCTAAGACTTTTTTGACCAATGAATCATTTAGAAGTGTGTTGCTTACTTTCCAAGTTGTTTGGATATTTTCCTGTTATCTTTCTGTTTTTGATGTCTAGTTTGATTTCATTGTGGCCAGAACACACACTGTGTATTATTTAAATTCTTTTGAATTTCTTGAGGTTTGTTTTATGGCCCAAGATATATTCTATCTTGGTAGACATTCAATGGTCATGTAAAAAGAATGTATATTATTATAAAATGTATATTCTGCTGTTGTTGTGTCAAGCATTCTATAAATGCCAATTTGGTCCTATTGGTTGATGGTATTGTTGAGTTTTTCTATAGACTTGCTGAGTTTTGGTCTACTTGTTCTATTAATTGTTTAGAGAGGGGCGTTAAAATCTTCAATTATAATTGTGGATTTGTCTATTTATCCCATCAGTTCTATCAGTTTTTTCTTCATATATTTTGCAGCTCTATTGCTTGGTACATACACACTTAGTATTACTATTACTTCTTTAATCATTATGTAATGTCCCTCTCTGTCTCTGGTAATTTCCTTCGCTCTGAAGTCAATTTTAGCTAATATTAACATATTAACAGATAATGTTTTATCTTTTGTTATAGTCCCCTCGGTCCTTAAGTCTCCCCATGTGTCTCCACTGGCATCATGGTGGGGGTGGCCTTGCTGCCCTCGGGTGATGGTGAAACTCCTGAGTCTCCACTAGGCCTCCTCTGACACCACCCCAGAGGGAGAGGAGAGAGGCTCCTTTGTACTGCCTGGGGAAGGAGGAAGTCCAGGATCCTCCTGTGGTCTACACCGGGGATTTATTCAATATACGGAGGTCAGTTGGGTTTCTAAACACCAGACAGAGACTTGGAGATGCTGAGAACACCAGAAGCTCTGAAGTGTAGCTGTTGGAAATGGCCTTGTATGACTCGATGAGTCCTTGCTCACTGCTGTACCAAAGACCCTCCTGGTGCCGAACTCTGGCACTCTCTTGGATGCCCATGTTTTTAGTCCTTTTGGTTTACACTCATGGCTCAGGTATCATTCTCATGGCCTCTGGATATCTGGGTTTGGTGGGCCTTATTGAAGGACCTGTAGAATGTTTCTATTTTGTGTAATTATTACAAATGCTCTAAAATTAACTTCCTTGAATGTGTATAATTGAACGTGTGGGCCAATGTATCTGTAGAACAAGTCCCTAGAAGTAGATTTCTTAGATCAAAAGGTATGTTTCACAAGCCATTCTTAGGAGATAAGCCCCCCTATGTTAATTTTCTCCATATAGTTAGGCTAGCTCTTTTTTCCTCTGCAGCCCTTACCTTATAAAAATGCATCTTCTTTTAATTACCTAAAGGCTATTTATAAAATTTTGCGAGTGGTTTCAGCTGAAAATCGCATTTTTATAGGTGTTCAGCTACCTCCTCAATGTACAAACCTAATTCATTTTATCCTGACCCTCCAGATATTGTAATATTGGATTACCTAAGTTTACTTTTCAAAACCCCTTCTGTTTTTGACTTATAGAACACAAACACAATCTGGATTTGTTTCATCTTCCTCTTTAATAAATTGTTTACTTTGGAGAATCCATAGGGATTATTGACCAAATGTGGGTTTCTCGGAATAGTGTTTGTCAAATTTTTCCATCTGGTATGTGTGCAACACTTGCTAAGACCTATTATGACTGGAAGCAGGTGACACATTCATAGTAAAAATCTCTGTGGGGTTTTTTTGGGGGGTAAAAATGTGTTGTGAAATTGGAGAAATTTAAAAAAATCTGTAGACTTCCAATTTAGCACAGCAGATTAAACACATACCTATTTCTGAACTTCATTCTCACCCTCCTCTCCCTGTCCAAAATTACAATGAAGGAATAAAAAGGCACAACCCCATAAGGACGAAGAGAACTGGAGGGAGACAAGAGCAGAGAAGACGAAAAGTGTTTGAGAAATGGTAACTGACTTAGCAGAGCAGAGGACGTGGAAATCCAAGTGCCTGAGGATGGGAAGACTAATGAGAAACAAGAGATTTGTTCAATAGAACCCCTGAAACCTTATGGAATTGAAGGTGCTAGTACAGCGAAGGGGCAAAGAGGGGCTCATGGGCATAGAGGCTCATGGGCAAGAGAGAGAGGTTGTTTGAAAGTTTCTCTTAAGGATCTATTAGACTTCTAACCCACACCATTAGAGGACAACCTCTCCCTGGTCCCTGTACAACATGAAGATTCTTCTCTGGAGAAACTGATCAGAATCTCCGGCTCTGGGGATTCCCGCCATCCTCCCACTATGGCATTGGGGTTACTACTTGGACCTGGGTCCACAACTGCATCATTTTGGAGAAGAGTGGAAAGTCCAGGGGGAAATACAACAGGCCCAGAGAAAAAGACCCACACATAATGACATTTCTGGGTGGAGGGAGTTCTCCCAGTGAAAGAGTTGGCTCAACACCTGATCTCTCTGCAGACCACCAGGTGACAATTCTGATCTAATCACACAGCTCTTTCAAGCAACTTCTTGGTGTCTCATTTTAAGGTATAAGTCAACAGCCAAGATCATCAGACTTTTGAGGGACACCACCCAAATAAAAGACAGAGACCAAAATGTGTATGTGGGGGAGACCTAGCAATTTTGAAGAAAAAGAAAATATCGTGAGGATGAGGCAAAAAAAAAAAAAAAAAAAAAAAAAAAAAACAAACTTAAAGAAAAATTATAAATATCTTTAGAGAGATGAGAAGATATTATAGCTATGAAACAAGAAAGGAAGCTATTAAAATAGAACAACAATAAAAGGAAATATCAGAGAACAAGAAAGAGCTCTCAGAAATTAAAATGATTAGAGCAGAAATAAAAAATTCAACAGAAAGTTTAGAAGATGAAACTGAGAAATTCTTGAGTAAAGTAGCAAAAAACCAAATATTTGAAAATAGGACACTGGGTTGGCTCATTACTTCTTTACAGCCCCCCTTTCTCTTGTCTCCCTTTACTGTTGGGGGTGGGATACTAAAACTTCCTTTTCTGGACTTTTCTGTAATTATATTTTCCTTTTGATACATTTCTCGTCAATGAGTCATAAGTTGAAGAATGCAGGAAATTTCTGTAAAGCCTTTACTGTTCTGATATAGATGCAACATTTTCTGTTTCAATACTCCTTCTTCCTTATTCCTGCCTTGAATGTGGATGGGATGGATGGAGCTGCAGCAGCCATTTTGTGGCCTTAGATAAGAGGCCAAGAGAGTTCCAGAGATCTTTGCCCTGACAATCTTGAACTTCTGAAATCATATCAATCCAATTATCTCTGGACATCTCATATGAGGGGAAAAAAGTCCCTAATTTGGTTAAATTATTGTTTAATTGGATATTCTTTTACTCCTAACTGAACCATATTCCCCAATACAGACAAAACAGCTTAAAAAAAACTAGAGTGGTTCAATATTCAGCTCTTAGTAGTTTCAGAAAGAGAAAACACATAATGGGCGGAAGAAAATTATCAAAGAAATAATAGAAGAAACTATCTCAGAATTGAGATTTCATGTCTTACAGCAACACATTATCCCAAGTGTCTTAGTCTGTTCCTGCTGCTATAAGAAAATACCACACATTGGGTAATTTATGAACAATTGAAATTTATTTACTCATAGTTCTGGAGGCTGGGAAGTCCAGATCTCGGTGTCAGCAGATCAAGGTCTGGTGAGGGCATTTCCTCCAGTGTTCTCAGGTGGCAGAAAAGGAGGAAGAGCAGAAGGGGACTAACACTGTGTACTCACCTGTCAGAAGAGATGAAAGGGCAAAGGGCCTAGTGAGTTCCCTCCAGCCCTTTTATGAGGACACTAATCCCATTTGTGGGGGTGGGGTCCTCATGACCTAATCACCTCCTAAAGGCCCCACCTTCTAATACCATCACCTTGGGGTTTAGGATTCAACATATGAATTTTGGAGAATACATACGTTCAAACCATAGCATCAAGCCACTAAAAGTCACCAAGAAGTAGAATGGAAATACTTCACAGTTTGCTTTCAGATAAATATGCCAGAAGTCAGGAAATTGGATTTATTACAATAAAATGATGTATATTAAAAATAATTAACATTACATAGATATTCAAAAGGTTTATCAATAAATACTAAATAAAATATGCTACATTTTAAGAAGATAGCAACCTGTAGAAACATAGCAGTACCCAGGACATTCATTCAACAAATTGGTTCTAGTTCAGACTATTGGTTCATACTTGAAAATTGCCATAATTTAGTTAAAACTTTGGTTATTTTGAAAGATTATATGTTCTGAAATTATATAGCCCTGGTTCTGATTCTAGCTGTAAGGTGTAGGCAATTTTGAAAATATTCTCTGTGCCTAATTCCTTATTCGCATGGCTCACTTAGAAGTTATTGTGAGGACTATCTTAGATTCTGTATTTAAAACTCTTGCACTAAACATTAGAGAAATACAAATTAAAACCACAATGGGATGTGACCTCACACCTGTTAGAAAGCTATTATCAAAAAGACGAAAGGTAACAAGTGCTAGCAAGGATGTGGAGAAAAGGTAACACTTGTATACTATTGGTGGGAATACAAATTAGTACAGCCATATGGAAAACTACATGGAGGTTTCTGAAAAAATTAAAAAATAGAGCTACCATGTGATCCAGTAATTCCACTACTGGATATACATCCAAAGGCAATGAAATCAGTATGATATCTGCATGCCCATGTTCATTGCAGCATTATTAGCAAAGATATGGAATCAACCTAAGTGTCCACCAACAGATGAATGGATAAAGAAAGTGCGGCACATATACATAATGGAATACTATTCGGTCTTAAACAAGGAGGAAACCCCGTCATTTGTGACGTGGATGAACCTGAAGGACATTATGCTAAGTGAAATAAGCCAGGCACAGAAAGATACATAGTGCATGATCTCATGTGGAATCTGAAGCACTTGAACTCATAGAAGTAGAGTGGAACAGTGTCGCCAGGGGCTGGGAGGAGTTGAGGAGATGTTGTTCAAAGAATATAAAATTTCAGTTAGACAGGAGGAATAAATTCAACAGATTTATTGTACAACGTGGTGACTATATTAATAAGGGAGTGGATTTTAAGTGTTCTCATCCCCAAAATGATAACTTTGTGAGGTAATGCATGTGTTAATTAGATTGATGTAACCATTCCACAATGTATACACATTTCAGAACACCATGTTGTACATAAGAAATATATACAATAAAACAAAAACACTCCAGGCACAGAGCTGGCATTTCTGAAGTGTTAATTCCTTGTAATGCTGTTTCTTAAATTCTACCTGCACGTACATACCACAGCCTTCCATCCTTCCTCTGTTTTTAGTTTAGAGCTTGAGTTACCCTCAAGATTTTCTAGTCTTTTGTTTCCCAAAATGGGATTCCCCAGCCCTTAGGGCCTGAGAAAGCTGTGACTAGGGTCTTTGGGTTAATTTTAATATGCTAAAATCCTAACAGAAACCACACCTGTGCTGGGACGAGGGTAAGAAGGGATGGCGTGTGTTTGCTTTTTTCTGTGATGGAGACTCATCATGGTGACTCTGGTTGCCTCACGACGGTCCGAGGCTGTCCTCACATTTATACATCTGATTCCTGAAGGTGGGAAACGTATTACCGTGTTTCCCCGAAAATAAGACCTACTCATAAAATAAGCCCTAGCAGGATTTCTAAGCATTTGCGCAACATGAGCCCTACCCCGAAAATAAGACCTAGTGATGGGCGTGGCTACGCAGCGTATCTGCACAACCCATGCATTTCGTCGTGGAGCAGTAAAGATGAGCAGTCCTTCTCATCTGCCCCATGAGAGCCCTATTGCTCGACATGAGAGATTGGGGCCAATGGTTCTAAAGGAAATAGAGTCGCAAGAAATTCAGGATGGAATTCGGGGTTTGGAGAGTTATGATGATGTTCCAGAAGAAGACGACTTAACTATATTTGAAGAAATGTAGATTGTTGTACCATACTTAAAAAAATAACACATCCCCTGAAAATAAGCCCTAGGTGTCTTCTTGAGGAAAAATAAATATAAAACCCTGTCTTATTTTCGGGGAAACACGGTAGTTACCGTTTTAGAGACGCACTTTGGTGGCAACATCTTTTAAAAGCATGGAATTTATAGGGAAATAGTGAAGGAGGTAACAAGTTTGGGGCACTGAGATCCTCAAAAATTGAGTAACCTGCCCAAGGTCGCACAGTGGGTTAGCAGCAGCACCAGGACCAGAACTTATTTCCCCTGATGCCTGCTCACCTGCGTGTTCCGCGACCCGCGGCAGCTCTCTCCAGATCACCTTCTCCCCCACCTGCATCCTTCATGACTATCAACTATCACATCAGGAACTTGCCAGCCAGGGCGTTGTAGTGTCCAGGGCACCTCAAGTCTCCTATACACCAGGACCCCAGGAATCCTGGTAAGGGAGGAGGTATCTCCTACCATTTGTCACGATTTACAGGTTCAGCCAGAAAGTTCTCTTTTGCTTCCTTTTGTCAATCAGAGAAATGTGTACTTTAGAAGATTTTAAATACCTGGCTACTTAAGAGAAAGAGAAAACTTTGTTGCTTGTTCGTATTATTTGTGCTTTGTGCCTGTGGAAAGACAGGAGATTTTCAGCCAAGGCAAAGCCTGAGAACCGAATGTGTACCTGTCTGGCAGCTGGGGCTTCCGAGATCCACGAGAACCCGGGAGGAAACTGTTTTGAGACGCTGTGGTCACCAGGTGGCGCTACATACACACTGTCAAACAACAGTTTTTCCAGACCTGGGGAATTTTTCCTGATTTACTGAAGCAGGGGGGTGGAAATACAGGTTCAGTACTTAAGCCCAGAATAGCAGCGCTGAAAGGAAGTGGTAAAACCCCCGGAGAACGTGTCCTCTTTAGTTGTGTAGCAGAGAATCCACTTAGTGTTCTTCGGACTCATTGAGTAACTGTGGAGCTGGCTGACTCCTCGACTGAGTGGGGAATCAGGAATTGGTTGCTCCAGCAGCAAGATAGCAGAAGCAGCCCAGGATTCGGACTCCACAGTGGTTGGCGCTGGGGCATACTACTCCTTTACTTCTGACCAGTCTGCCCGTAAGGGGAAAGGCAAATTCCATTTCTATTTGGAGAACTTGTTTCCTTGTTGCTTCCTTTATTTTATTTTTCTCCCAGGAACCATGAATTCCCAACCAAGTAGGGCCTGGGAGGAGGGGTGGATGGAGCAGGGAACCAGCAGTGCCCTTTCTTCCTCCCCATTCCTCCCTCAGGTAACACCATCCAGCACCTAAACCACCCCACTCCTCCAAAGGAAAAATGCATGTGAAACCATGCCCATTTACAACCTGGATTTTCTGTACAGTTCTGATTTGAAATATATTGAAATTTTGTTTTAAGGGGCCACTTGGTATGAAAAGGGGATTTAAAAAAAAAAAAACAACAAACAAAACCCCATGTCTTGTACCCTAAAGCCTTTTCTTGGTACCACAAAGAACAGCCAAGCTATCAGCCCTCTGGCACCTTCAATTCCAGGCCAAGGGCCACTGCCTGGTGGTGTCAGCCAGCGTGATGGCACCCAGGCAGCTCCCTTGGCATCTCTGCTGGCTGAGCAGTGACTCCAGCAGGTTCCAGTGAACTCCTGCACAGCCAGAGCCACAGCTAGATGCTTGCTTTGCTGGGGCTTTGGAGGAATCAGAGTTCCCAAACCTTAGCATGTCTCAGTTGCTGGGCTCCACTGCCAGAGTTTCTGGTTTAGTAGGTCCAGGTGCAGCTGGAAAATTTGCATTTTTAACAATTTCCCCCTGAGGCTGATGCTACTGTTCTGGGGACCACACTTTGAGAACCACTGCTGCAGAGCAACATGCGAGTGGGGGGAAAGGAGCAGCAGGAAGCGGCTGATGGCTGTGGTTTGGCTGGCCTTTCTCCCAGGGGAGCGTGTGAGCCAGGGTTGCAGGGTCACCAGGAGGGCCTGTGCTCTGGGGATGCTGTAAATCCTTATCTCTCCTTTCTAGACTGGAGGTTCTGAAACTTGGCAGCACATTGGAATCACTGTGGGAGCTTAAAACAAAAAATTACTGATGACTGGCTCCCAGCCCCAGACATCCTGATTGAATTGGTTCGGACTGTGGTTTGGGCATTGGCACTATTGAAAGCTCTCCAGGTGTTCTGATGTGTGGTCCAGGTTGAAAAGTCACAGTTCTAGGCTCGCCTCTTATTGCATTCTTTTTTTTTTTTTTTTTTTTTTTGAGACAGTCTCACTTTGTTGCCCGGGCTAGAGTGCCGTGGCGTCAGCCTAGCTCACAGCAACCTCAAACTCCTGGGCTCAAGCAATCCTCCTGCTTCAGCCTCCCAGGTAGCTGGGACTACAGGCATGTGCCATCATGCCCGGATAATTTTTTCTATATATTTTTAGCTGTCCAATTAATTTCTTTCTATTTATAGTAGAGACAGGGTCTCACTCTTGCTCAGGCTGGTTTCGAACTCCTGACCTTGAGGGATCCCCCTGCCTCGGCCTTCCAGAGTGCTAGGATTACAGGCATGAGCCACCACTCCCAGCCATCTTATTGCATTCTTGTATCTAATCCCCGGTGAGCCTAAGTCCTCATCAGCCATCCTCGAACACCTGTGGCTCTCTCTCGTACCTCCCTACCTCTGTCCACCCCTCAGCCTGGGAGACTCTTGCATCTGTTTCTGAACACTGTGAACTCCTATTTATCCTTCAAGACTCAGTTCAAATATTTCTTTCATGGTGGAGACTTTTCTGGCTTCCTCTGACAGTTAATTGCTTCTTTCTCTATCACCTAAAACACTTTGGATGCACTTGAGTTATAACCTGTATTTCATTGTATTGTAATTACAGTCATTTGCTGTATAAGGACTTTTTGGTCCACCAGGGACCACATATACAACAGTGGTCCCATAAGATTATTATGGGGCTAAAAAATTCCTATGGCCTGGTGACGTAGCCATCATAATGTTGTAGCACGAGTACTTTATTTTTTAAAATAACTTAGTATGCCTAAGTGTACAGTCTTTATGAAGTCTACAGTACTGTACGCCGATGCCCTAGCATTTGCTCACCACTCACTGACTCACCCAGAGCAACTTCTAGTCCTGTAAACTCCATTTGTGGTAAGCGCCCTATACAGGTGTGCCATTTTTTATCTATTATACCATATTTTTACTGTACCTTTTTATGTTTCGATATGTTTAGATATACAAATACTTGCCATTGTGTTCCAGTTGCCTACAGGATTCAGTACAGTAACATGCTGTGCAGGTTTGTAGCCTAGGAGCAACAGGCTATCCGTGTAGCCCAGGTGTGTAGTGGGCTACACCATCTAGGTTGTGTAAATACACTCTCTGATGTTAGCACAACGATGAAATTGCCTAAAAAAACATTTCTCGGAACATACACCAGTCGTTAAGCAACACGTGACTGTATTCGTATCTTCCCTCTCTACTTGTGTACCCTGCAGGGGGTTGATAAATCTTTGTGATTGAATGAATCCCATAGTTGGAGATAAGGTTAAAAATGCACAAGGTTCTGGATAAAGAAGTTTATTAATTTCCATTCTGTACAATGAACCGAGTCCCTGTTGTGTGTCGGACGCCGGTGGGTGCTGGAGAAGCAGAGCCGAGTGAGCCGTGGCCCCTGCCCTGGAACAATCCCTCCTGAAGTGGGCTCTTTGAGGCTAGCCGGGCTCTCATTCAACCCAGCGTGGGAACTGCTTCCAGAGAGACTGACCCGGAGCATAGAGGGGACCTGGGTCTCCCTTTCATCACGTTCTTCTGTGGCACTCACCACCCACAGGATTAGGTGGCATGTCTTTCATGAACTTGCTCTTGTCTATCTCTCCAGACATGCAATTCCCCGACCAGATTTAATGCTTGGAGTGCAGTTCCCCGCACACACCATGCTATTGCCAGTTCATACCTTTCTGTTCCCCCAAGATGCCCTTCTCACCCTGGCTTGGCTGGCTAACAGCCAGCTTGGCTGGGGGGCCTTCCTGGCAACCCCAGGCTGAGTGCCTTCTCTTTGTACTGCTACATAGAAATCATTCAAACAAGTTTTTTATGAGCCTGGTGTGGCACACAGTAGGTGCTTTATACGTGTTGAGCTGAGATGAATATTTCTGCATGATTCTCAAACTTTATTCTACCTGTGTACCATTCACATGCAAAACACGCTCCTGCACTTGACATCATCATCGCGCACAGTGATTCTTTGTGCAGGTAATGGGTTTAGAATAGGCAGGTGTGTTCTCCCAGGGGCATCAGGAGCTGAGTGGGAGGTTGGTAAGGTCTAGCTGGAAACACCCTCCTCCTCTCGCACCTAGATTCAAATGTGTGTTTTGTTCTCAAGCTGAGAGTTGTTGAATTACTATAGGCCAGGTGGTGCGCTAGGCACTTTAAAAACTATGTCTATAATGCTCACAACAACCTTGCTAGGTAATTATTATCCTCCTTTTATGGGTGACAAAACTGAGGGCAAGTGATTTTCCCAAAGCCACGCAGCTGGCAAGGGGTAGGTGGATACAGGGACCAAAGCCGCACTACTCTCTGACTTATTTCTAAGCCTCTTTCCCCCAGTAGAACTGGGTATTTCTTAAAGGCGTGGACTTGGTGTTGGTCATTTTTATACCCCAGCACCTGACGCACGGCCTGTCATCACATGGTCCCCGGTAAGCAGGTGTTGGACTGAACTGAATCACTCTTGGCCACTTCTCTCTGCCATTTAGCTACAAATGCTATTTGGGATGACACATTCAGACCAGATGTCGCTGCGTCTTCATCCCCAGAGCCTTCGTGGGTCAAATAACCAAGCCTGTCCACACATACGCCGTGGGAGCCCTGTTTCAATTGATCTTTGGTCTGCTGCCTATGCAAAACCTTATCAGATTCTAATTTTATCGTTACCCTCCCCATGTCAGGGTTGGATTACACTTTTCCTCTCCGGATCCTCTGTTTTTGTTCTCTTCCCCCATCCTGTTTACACTGTGCCTTCGGTGGACAGAGCCTTCTTCTTTAGCTGGGTGTTCTCTTCCCGCCAGGTGTTCACAATGAGATAGATTTGGAAGCGTGTCTGCTGCCTTCCTAACATCCCGGTCAACCCACAAACCAACTCAGCTTCCCTTCCAGTGGGGCAGATACCCAAGCCAGTTCACATGGCTGCTTCTTAACGCCATGAGCGTGGTACCCGTCGGGCGGGCTGCGTGTCCCATCCGTGAGAGTAACCCATAGCTGCGTGTGCCAAGAAGCAGTGCAAACCCCTGGAACTATTCTATTAGAACTTCCATGTTTCCCAGGTTTGCTTTTCTAAACTGCCTTCATCGTCACCCTCCTCCCCTCCCATCCAGAAACCCACAGCCAGAACCTCACATCTGTCACCAGGGCAGCTTATCACAGAGCTCTGCTGCCGGGGTTTTATTTTATTTATAACAGCTCTGTAAGTTAGAGGTTGGGTCTAATTCTATCTTCTTGCTATTTATTCTAGATTTTCCCCATCTATTCTTTGTTCCTTTTCCCTCCACCCTCCTGTCTCTTTTTGGATGTATGAAGTACTTCCGAGTAGTCCATTTTATCTCCTCTATTGACTTTTATTTTATTTTATTTTTTTAAATACGGGCTATTTCTGAATCCTCTATAGACTTTTGCCCTACAGATCTTTATTTTAGTCCAGTGGTTTCTGCAAATATGGCTTTTTGGCTTATCATAGTCTGAACTGAATTAGCGAGACTTCATGTGAAATATAAGAACTTACAATATGCTTCCGTTTACCCCTCTTCTGTTCTGTATGCTATGTTGTCACACGTTTTACTTCTACATATATTATAAACCCTGAAACACACTGTAATTATTTTTGCTTTAAGCAGACAATGTACTTTAAAGGACTTTAAAAAAGTGTTTTCTATCTACCTCACATATTTACCCTTTCTGGCACTCTTCTTTATGTCTTGTAGATCTATGTTTCTATCTCTCCGGTATCATTTCCCTTTGGCCTGATGAACTTCCTTTAATATTTTTTACTGTGCAATTGGCTGGTGATAAATTCACTCAGCTTTTGCTTATTTGAACTGTCTTCATTTTGCTTTCAATGTTGAAAGATTATTCCTGCTGGACACAGAATTCTAAGTTAACAGTTTTTTCTCTTTTAAAACTTCAAAGATGTCATTCCTTTATCTTTTGGATTATCCTGGTTCTGATGAGAAGTCAGTGCTAATTCTCATTATTGTACCCCATAGTAAGGTGGGATTTTTTTTGTCCCCTGGATTCTTTTAAGATCTTTTCTTTGTCTTTGTTTTTCAGCAACTTGACTATGATGTGCTTAGATGTGGTTTTCTTTGTGTTTATCTTGTTTAAGATACATTGAGATTCTTGGATCTTTAGACTGATATTTTTAATCACATTAGGAAGTCATTATTTTTTAAATATTTCTTTTGCCCCAGTTCTTCTTTGTTTTCCTTTTGAGACTTCAGAGATATATATAAATGTGTATATATTAGACTGGTTAATATTGTCCCACATATAACTCAAGCTCTGTTCTTTTTGTTCCAGTCCTTTTTTTCTCTATGTGCATCAATTTGGATAACTTCTATTATTCTGTCTTCAAGTTTATTGACCTTTGCTTTTGCAGTGTCCGATCTCCTGTTAAGCCCATCCCACGACTGACTTCAGTCATTGTATATTTTTGAGCTCCATTTGGTTCTTTTTCATAGTTTCTATTCTCTGATAAGATTATCCATATATTCATTCCTTATGTTCATTTTTCTCCTTCAAATTCTTGAACATATTTATTTTAGTCACTTAAAGTTTTTGTTTGCTAATTCCATCTGTATCACCTCTGGGGCTCTTTCTACTGAGTGCTCTGTTTCCTCCTTGTTACGTGTCTGGTAATTTTTTGTTACATGCCAAACACGATGGATTTTATTGTTCTCATTTGAAGAGTACTGTATTTGTTCCGGCAGGCAGTAGTTTGTTGGTGGATCAGCTTGATATCATTGATTGCTGGATTTTGGCTTTGTTTTGGCAGGTCCAGTGCAGCTCCTACCTAGGGTTAGGGCGGCCCAATTCCCAAAGTGTGGCCTTTCCTGGATCTCAGTCGAATGACCAGTGTGTTCGTCTAGTTCTTTCCTCTAGAGCCACTGAAAACGGTAGTGTCTGTCCCTCACTGTGTGGCCTCTGGATTCTCTGCTCAGTATACGGCTCCTACTATGGATTCTCTACGCAGCCTTGTGAAATGATACCCTGTACATGTGCAGTTTGTTTTCAGCCAAAGACTCGAGTGGTCCCCTGTGCAAATTTCTGGATTCCTGCTCTCTGCTGCTCCTTCCTCCCTGGTACGCTGCCCCATAAACTCAACCCCTTCAGCAGCGCTAACATGTGGTCTCTCTCTCTTCCATCCTCGGTTTGGGCTCTACTTCCTGTGTGGTGGCTGGAAAGTCCCCAGGCAGAAGGCCAGAGTAAATGTGGATTTAACTTCTTTTGTTTTTCTTCTCTCAAGGGTCACATCCCTGCACCATCTGTGGTGCAGCACCTGAAAACAGTTGTTACGTGTATTCGGTCCAGTTTTATTATTGTTTATGGCAGGAGGGTACGTCTGATATTCCTTACTCTGTCACGGTGGCAGCCAGAAGTTACTCTGCAGTGAGATGGACAGCATTAGTCTATTTTATAGTTGAAGGAAGCGAGGCTCAGAGCACCCCAGCACCTTGTTCAAGATCACATCAGAACCAGCTGGGGAAGGGCTGGGGCTCCGAGTAGAGCCCACATCCCTGTGGCTACAGAGCAGGGCTGTTGCCATCACTTCCTCCTTTTGCTTCCCAGTTTCCTTTTCTATCTTGTTCCCTTTCAAAGAGAACATATAGTAATCTCGTTGACCTTCATATCTCTGATTCTATTATATTTCACATTGACTCTCGTTTTCATGGCTTTGAACTTTGTTCCATGTTATCTGGCAAGTTCTGACAGGTAGACAGCTAGGGACCCTTGGCCTCTCCTGGGGACAAGGTGGGTGACTGTCATACCTGGGGGAGGAGGGAACACCCCATGAATCTGCCAATGAGAGCTTGGCGTGCCAACTGCAAAAGAATGCAGAGAACTTTCTAGCTCAGGGGCCAAGCAGCACAGGTACAATAGAGTCTGGAAAGTGACCTAGAACCACCATCTTTCAAAGGGGCTCCTGGGAGATCCGCATGCGTAGTAAGACTCAGGTCATCACAGTGATTCCATGATGACGTCTGAACCATGGGGAGGTCCCAATCCAGACACTCTAAAACCAGACCCGGACCATAACCAAGGACTTTTTGTGGAGACGGGGTTCGTTCATTGCCTGTGGCGAATGTATCTTGCTCTCACTCTGTAAACCTACATCTTGCTCTTGCTCTATAATCCTATCTTTCTCTTTTCACTAAACCTCATTTTCGTGTTTACCTTGCTTTTGGTGTGTCTGGTGATTCTTTGGCCTAGAGCACACCAAAAACTGACATTTCAGACTGCGACTCAACAGTTCTAGATTTTAAACATTCACCCTCCCCTTTCTGCTTCTATTTTTGTCAGACCAGCCATGTTCCTTATTTATCCTTCTATTTTCTCAGTATCCAGCACCGTGCTTGGTATCTCTCTCTCTTCTCTCTCTCTCTCTCTTTTTTTAAAACAGGGTCTCACTCTGTAGCCCAGGCTAGAGGGCAGTGGTGTCATCATAGCTCACAGCAACTTCAAACTCCTGGGCTCAAGCGATCCTCCTGCCTCAGCCTCCCCAGTAACTGGGACTACAGGCATGTGCCACAACGCCTGGCTAATTTTTTCTATTAATATTTTTCTGTAGAGATGGGGATCTCGCTGTGTTGCCCAGGCTGGTCTTGAACTCCTAGCCTCAACAATCTGCTCACCTTGGCCTCCCAAAGTGCTAGGATTACAGATTTGAGCCACTGTGCCCAGCCAGACATTTCTTAAAAACCTTGTTGATAGAACCAAAGAAGAAATGAGTATCATTTTATTTATCTTTTTCATGCTTTTCCTCATCTGCCATTGAAAACAAGCGCTCAGTGAGGCCCGGGTGGAGAAGCCAAAGTCCACAGGCGTTGGCAAGGAGATCCCAGAGCGTGGCGTACTTCTTCACATACGGTAGAGCATGCTTCTCTCCCGACAGGGTTGTTGGCTGGTAATTCATGCATTTCTTTATTACTCTTGGCATACTGGAATTATCTCACTGCATTTCCTTCTCTTTCTATACCTTTTCTTCTGGAAGCAATTTCATAAAGAGCCCTTTTATTATCCATTTCCATCATGCCACTAAAACCTATGCACTTCTCTCTCAATTTTACGCTTCCTCCTTTCCCCCTACTTTTCCAGCACACTCTGGGATTCTGTATGCAATGGCTTCATTTTTGCTGTATCCTTCTCTTTTCCTCATTTCCCTCTCTGCACAGCCTCCTCTAGAAGTCTCTCTATGTTACATAAAATTTTATCATTTCTATTCCATTTTTTTTTTCATTCTGGTCTCTCTGCTCATTGCTTCTACTTGAGGGACTCTGGTTTTCTCTTTAAGACCTTTGATTTCAGGGCCGCCTTCCCGGGCACCTCCTCATAGCATTTTCTCAGTGTTCGCCACTGCCAGGCTGAGATCAGAGGCCCGCCCGCCCCTTGATCCCTGCTCTTTTGTTTTTCATCTCTTCTTGTTCCATCAGGAATTTACTCCCTTTTTTAAACCACTGCCAGACCTCTAGTTTCGAGAAGTGAATTTTGGCTGTTACCTTCGTAAAATAAAAATGGGAGCATCATTCGTATTACGCGCCGTGACCCCTATTCTTTCTTGTGCATAAATCATACATCATACGCCCTCCTGGCTGAGTCTCCGTGTCATAACTATGTGGCCAACTGCCGGCATGTGTGTTTAAACACTCTTCAGTCCTATGCTCTCACAACCGGGTTATTTGATTTGTTGGGGCACTCTTCTTAGATCTCCCATTTCATTTTTCTCCTTGAGAATTAGTGGAGATCTTCCTCTTCCCCCTCTCATGGTGTTTAGGAAGTGAGTCACATGTTTACATGTGGCTTGTGTTTTTCACGTTTCTGTTGGGGAACATGCGTGTCCATGAAGTGGATCGTTTTACTTCTTCAATTCACAGCCATTATGATTGTTTGTCATCAAATACAGATCCCAACAATCTTTGGAAAGTTCCTATCATAAACTTTCAACAAAAATTTTACTCTTTGAAAATCATAAGGAAACCCACAGAGCCGGTTCCTCTCCTTGTTCCTGGTAAATAATCTGCTCCGAACAGGTAATGTCTAGACTTTTGGCACAAACTTATGCCCAATTTTTCTTTTCCTATGGTTCTTTAAGTGGTACTTCTTGCCTTCTTTTCAGTGGGTAATTTCACATTTCTAGTTGGAATGACTCTTTATCCCTTTTATGTGAATTTAATTAGTCTTCGAAGGCTTTTGACAAAATTTCTTTTCCTTTGCTTCCTTTTTCCTGCCTGTTCCTTCAGGGCTCGGGGTCCATCTATGTCCTGTGAGCCAGCCTCACCTTTGACAGCTGTCACTCCTCTGTTTCCTCTCTCACGGACCTCACAGAACTCTCGCCCTAAGGCCAGGCTTGCCCCGGTCCTTTTCCTCATTAGAAGCATCTTCTAGACATGTTCCCCAGCACTGACCACCACAACCTGGCTCTTTCTTTTTTTTCTTGTTTCCTTTTTTTCCAACCACCAGCTGAAATTAATCTTCTTTACCCTCCCCCATTTCTCCCTGAAGCTCTACTAACCCCCTTTCCCTCCTTCCCATCCCAGGTGGCTTCCTTGAATTAATTGGAGCAGATGTTCCCAGGCTTTGTCACTTCCCCTCTCATTCTGCACCCTTGAAGCCAGCCCAGCCGCCCAGCCTGCCCTTGGGCGGTCTGCTGAGTCTCTCTACAACTAAGGCCACACACCAGGTCATTATGGTTTTATTCTCAACACCTGAGTCTTTGACTTCCTGGGACACTCAGGATTTCTGGAATCTCATTTTTTTTCCTTTTACCAGCTTTATTGGGGTATAATTGACAAATAGAAATAGTATATATTTAAGGTGTTACCACTTGATGTTTTGATGTATATACATTATGAAATGATCACCACAATCAAGCTAGTTGGCATATCCATCACATAGTAATCCTTTTTTTTGTGTGATGAGAATGTTTAAGACCTAACCTCTTAGCAAAGTACAAGTATACAATACAGTGTTATTAACTATAGTGATCAGCTGCACAATTCACCTCCAGAACTTACTCATCTTTCATAAATGAAGCTTTGTACCTTTTGATCAACATTTCCCCATTTCTCCTTCCCCTTAGCTTCTGGCAGCCACTGTACTCTCTGCTTCTATGAGTTTGACTATTTGAGAGTCCATATATTAAGTGAGATCATGCAATATTTGTCTTTCTGTGCCTGGCTTATTTCACTTAGCATAACATTATCCAGGTTTATCCGTGTTGTCACAGATGATGATGAGGCTTCCCATTTTTTAAGCCTGAATGATATTTCATTGTATGTATGGAATCACATCACATTCTCTTTATCCATTCCTCTGCTGATGGACATTTAGGTTGTTTCCATATCTTTTGCAAGACTTTATCCTATAAAAAAAGTATCTCAGACTTTTCTGATAGCAGTTTAATTTCCTATTTCTCCAGTCTAAACTCCATAATGGTTGACCATTGGCTCTACCAAGATGGTTAATGCCTCACCAAATCTCATTAACTGAATCATAATGTCTTTATGAACAAACCTGTATGATTTGACCTGCCCAGCAGAATCCCCGAAAGCTCCTCTAGTGTCCTGACTTCCTTTGACTGATAAAGTCTCTGAAATAAATCTGGTATCTCTGATGATGTGAACTTACTACTCATCTCTGGGAGGATCTGCAACTGTGTACTTAGGGTTCATCCATAATTAACTGAAAACCAGAGTCTCTACTGGGGGTCTCAGACCACAGGGACTTTAGAAGACTCTGCATGGTGGCTATTGCCAGTGTCTGGGCAGTGTCAGAGAACCTCTTACTGTGTACAGTTCCCTGCAGTATCTGGAGCAAAGCCAAAACATTGGCACGTTCTGACTCAGAGCTTCTGTAAGTTTGAGGACCTCATCTTTTTTAGTTCCCAGACCCATGGGATTGGGAATTCTTTGTTTACATTTATGGTTGGTTTTATGGCCAGCAGAACTGGTGAGTGTCTAAGTGGTGTAGTAAGAGATTGCCACATTTCAAACCCACTGGGTTTCTTCCTACGATGACATCAGCAAGTGTTGGTTATGGCCCCCTGGAGCACTGTTGGCTGGTTTGTGAGATTCTGGCTTTAAATGCGGCTGTTAAAAGGCAAATGTTCCTGAAGATTCTTATCAGATAATTTCTTAGGGAGGGCCCTGGTCATACCATTGCCTTTGGAGTCAGATGAACATGGATTCACACTCTTCTAATTACTACCTGAATGATCGATAAGGTCTTTGAGCCTTAGTGTCCTCATCTGTAAAAATAGGCATAATAATGCCTCCTTCATCAGATTGTCCTCATTATTCAGTGAGGGCTTTGGAAGGGCATTATTATTACAAAGTGCTATGTAGATAGTAGTATTTTGTGCCTCTTTTTCTTTCTTCCTCTTGCTTTAACCTCCTTGTTTTTGGGGTGGTCGTGGGGAGTGTGGGCATGGCTGGCATCCAAGACACACAATAGATAATGAGAAAGAATGATTACAGAAAGAAAGTGCTCAGAGCAGGTGGAAAAATTTCACCCCAAGGTAGAGAGGGCAGCATAGGACAGAGAGTAAAGAGGGTAAAGAAATCCGTGCACCAGGTGAGAGGGAAGCTCTTTCCCCTTTTGTGAGGGGTGAGTGTTTTATTGCAGGAGGTGGGGAGGAAATATTCTATAAGGTTCTTTGATTGGCGTGTTTTCTTTCGGAGGGTCCAGGACAGTATTAAGACAAGGAAGAGTGTTAGATTACGAAAGTATAGCACATGGAGTTATGGACGGGAGGTGGGGGGCTTATGGAAGGTAAACTGCACCCACTCCCTAACTTTGCTTAGAACAGACCTTTCTTTTCTCTGCGATGTTGAGCATATTCACATTAGTCTCTCAGCCTGGGAAACAGTCGGAATGGAATTGGATGAGTTAAACTTTGGGTGAGCCAAAGGGACATGGATGTGAACTGCAGAGTGTGTCATACTCAGAGGAACAGCTGTGGGGCTCTGATGTGTGATTCTATTTTTCTTAATTTTATTATTACTACTATTATTTTTTAGAGACAGGGTCTCACTCTGCCACCCAGGCTGGAGTGCAGTGGCACATCATAGCTCACTGCAGCCTTGAACTTCTGGGCTCAAGTGATCCTCCTGCCTCAGCCTCTTGAGTAGCTGGGACTACAGGTGCACACCACCATACCCAGCTAATTTAAAAAAATTTTTTTAGCAACAGGGTCTTGCTATGTTGCCCAGGCTGGTCTGAACTCCTGGCCTCAAACGATCCTCCCACCTTGATGTCCCAAAGTGCTGGGATTACAGGAGTGAGCAACTGCACCCAGCCCCTGACGTGGGATTCTAGTTGTAGCATCTTGCTCAGGAGTGTATGTGGAATGTCGGAGGCTGGCTGGATTACCTCTTATCCATATTACCTTGGATATATTTCCCAGCCTCTCTGAACTTCAGTTCCTATTATTATCTAATATCACTACTTATAGCACCTGCTTTTCGGGTCATTTTTAAGTCCCGCACAAATCTTACTTTTCTATAAAATTTATATGGAACTTTACTATTTCAAAGCCCAACCATTTTTATGTTCCAGAAAGGAAACTATAGTCCAAAGAGGTTCAGTGAGTGTCGAAGACAATTAGTGGCAGAGGCAGGAAGAGAATCCAGGGCTGCTGTCTCCCAGGGCAGGGTGGAGGCCAGGTGAGCGGATTCTGCACAGCCAGGGCCACTGCGCTGGCAGTGAGGGGGCTCCGTGTGTGTCAGCTGCCCGGCAAGGGCAGCAGACACAGAATGAAGTGTTTCATAAGCCAGTTACTGCTTGGCTGTCTTCCCAGAATGCCTGTTAGCCGAAACTGCCCAAGGGAAGGGGCCTTAGTTGATCCAGGAATCCTCAGATACTCTTTGAACAAGTGAGTTTGTGTGGACTGCAGGGAATGGAAGGAGTGGGGGGAGGCGAGGGCTTCCTCCTTTGGCCAAGCAGAAGTGTGTTAGGTGGGACTGGCAGGGAGGCGCAGGGGAGTGGCGGTGGGGGTGGAGGGACAGCACGAGTCCATCCTTGGTGCCGCCTGGGCCTGGCCAGGTGGACAGAGCAGCCCTGTGGCTGGGGGGATAGAGTCCTCCATGCCAGTCACCATCTCCCCTTTAGCATATTGCAGAGCAGGGCGCCCCTGCTCAGGGCTGGAGAACGGCTGCTCTAACATCCTTTAGGAAAACTTTCCCTGGAAATGATGGACTGAGAGGGGAACCCTCTCAGGAAACAGGAAACGGGGGTGGTTAAATACCTCTAGCATTTAGAAGTATTCAAGGACTTCTAGCATTTATCGCTGTTCCCTTACGCCTCCCTACCTGCATCCTCAGGGGCCTTTTAGGGCCTCTCATTAGCCAGCCCCGCTCCCCCCTTTCCCCCTGCCAGGGTACCCCAACCATGATGTGCTGCAGCCCGGAGAGCCTGTGGTTTTACCAGGGGCTCACAGTTCATCCTGGTACCTGGCAGCCTGGCACCCAGTGATTTGTGATTCCTGCTCTCTCCTCAGGTTCCAGAGGGCCAGGGCTGTGGTGTATTAGAGCCTGTTTGTTCCAACTGGGGAGAGCCGAATGTCAACTTTCAGGATTTTTGTGAGCCAACTGCCATCACACTGGAAACTTGCATAGGCCCAGGTGGGAATATTTACACCATGGGAGTTAGCAAATGCTACAAATCAGGGCCTTTTTTCCTGGGTAGCTGCTTGTTAGCCTTTTCCCAGGGCACTGCTAGCTAAGGGGGACGCAGGATTCAGAGTGGTCCCTGGAGTGGCGTCTATTCAAGTTCCCAGAGGCCCCTGGAGATCCCCAAAAAGATCCAGTGAGCTAATACCCTAATTCAAGGTGTCCACCCTCTTTGAGTGTTGGAAACCTGAGGCGCAGGGAGCCAATACTGAGCATGCTGGGCTGGACAGTGACCAGGCTGCTGTGCCCCGGGCTCCTGGCTACCATCGCTGGCACGAGGAGGGGACTGCTGCAGGGCAGCACGGCCGCATTCTTGAGTGCGATGGCGGGGACGGGCCCAGGGCTCTGAGCCTGCCTGGAACTCGTGCCAGGGCTCTCCCCTTTCCCTCCCTTATCTCGGGATGGCAATCACACAAGACCCAGATGTCAAACTGTCACTAATTTCCTAACCAAGACATCTGGTGCTTGGCAGGTCCTCAGACATCCGACTCGATGACTTTGAACCACCTTGACCTCCATTTGTGTGATCAGACCCTGCAGACATCGCACACCGGCTCTGCTTTTTT
>VBSM01002616.1:46767260-46789670 GCA_008086735.1 Cheirogaleus medius
GTGGAGCCCATTTTCCTGGTCTTGTGTTGCCTCACTTTGGATAACAGGCTTAAAGGTCCCATTTATTTTTGTTGATGATGTGATTGCCTTTGGGGTCTTCTTCATAAATTCTTTGCCTAGGCCAATGTCTAGAAGAGTGTTTCCAACATTTTCCTCTAGAAGTCTAATAGTTTCACACCTAAGGTTCAAGTCTGTTACCCAGTGACCCATCCACTTTTTAATGGAGTTGTTTGTTTTTTCTTTCTGAGTTGTTTGAGTTCCTTGTAGATGCTGCATATTAGTTCTTTCTCGGACACATAGTTTGTGAATATTTTCTCACATTCTGTAGGTTGTCTATTTACTCTTTTGATTATTCCTTTTGCTGTGCAGAAGCTTTTTAGTTTAAGTCCCATTTGTCTATTTTTGGTTTTGTTGCATTTGCTTTCAGGGTCTTAGTCATAAATTCTTTGCCGAGGCCAATGTCCAGAGGAGTTTTTCCTAGGTTTTCTTCTAGGGTTTTTTATGGTTTCAGGTCTTACATTTAAGTCTTAAACCCATCTTGAGTTAATTTTTGTGTATGGTGAGAGAGAGGAATCCAGTTTCATTCTTCTGCATGTGTCTACCAAAATTTCCCAGCATCATTTATTGAATAATGTGTCCTTTATCCAGTGCATGTTTTTGTTTGCTTTGTCAAAGATCAGTTGGTTGTAGGTATATGGTTTTATTTCTGGGATTTCTATTGCATTCCATTGACCTATGTGTCTACTTTTATGGCAGTACAGTGCTGTTTTGGTTACTACATCCTTGTAGTATGATTTGAAATTAGGTAATGTAGTGCTTCCAGTTTTTTTTTTGCTTCGAATTTCTTTGGCTGTTTGGACTCTTTTTAGTTCCATATGAACTTTAGAATTGTTTTTTCTAGTTCTATAAAAAATGATATTGGTATTTGGTTAGGGATTGCACTGAATCTGTAGATTGCTTTGGGCAGTCTGGTCATTTTAAACAATATTGATTCTTCCAATCTATGAGCATGGGATATTTTTCCATTTGTTTGTATTGTCTATGATTTCTTTCACCAGTGATTTGTAGTTCTCCTTGTAGAGACCTTTTGCATTCTTGGTTAAATTTATTTCTAAGTATTTTATTTTATTTTATTTTTTTGCAGCTATTGTAAATGGGACTGGGTTTTTGATTTGGTTCTCAGCTTGGTCATTGTTGGTGTATGGAAATACTATAGATTTTTATATGTTGATATTATAACCTGAGACTTTGTTGAATTCATTTATCAAATCTAGGAGTCTTTTGGAGGAGTTCTTAGGGTTTTCTAGATATAAGATCATATCATCAGGCTGGGCATGGTGGCTCATGACTGTAATCCTAGGATTCTGGTAGGCCAAGGCAAGAGGATTGATTGAGCTCAGGAGTTCAAGACTAGACTGAGCAAGAGTGAGACCCCGTATCTACTAAAAACAGAAAAATTATGCCAGCACTGTGGCACACACCTGTAGTCCCAGCTACTTGGGAGGCTGAGGTAGGAGTATCACTTGAGCCCAGGAGTTTGAGGTTGCAATGAGCCAAGATGATGCCAATGCACTCCACCTGGGTGACAGAATGAGACTCCATCTTAATAATAATAAAAACGATCATATCAGTAAAAGAGACAGCAGAGACAATTGTCAGCAGAGACAATTTGACTTCCTCTTTTTCAATTCTTTAATTTGGTTGCCATTTCTTTCTTTCTATTGCCTGATTGGTCTGGCTAGGACTTCCAGTACTATGTTGAATAGAAGTGGAGAGAGTGGGCATTCTTGTTTTGTTCCAGTTTTCAGGGGGAATGCTTTCAACTTTTCTCCATTCAGTATGATGTTGGCTGTGGGTTTGTCATAAATGGCATTTATTATATTGAGGTATGTTCCTTCTATGTTGAGTTTTTTGAGAGTTTTTATCATGAAGAGATGCTGGATTTTATTGAATGTTTTTTCTGCATCTATTGAGATGATCCTATGGTTTTTGTTTTTAATTCTGTTCATTTGGTGAATCACATTTATTGACTTGCATATGTTGAACCATCCTTGGCATCCCTGGGATGAAACCCATTTGATCACGGTGAATTATTCTTTTAATGTGCTGTTGGATTTGTTTTGCTAGTATTTTGTTGAGGACTTTTGCATCTATGTTTGTCATAGATGTTGGTTGGTAGTTTTCTTTTTTGTTGCATTTTTTCTCAGGTTTTGGTATCAGGGTGATACTGGCTTCATAGAAGGAGTTAGGGAGGATTGCCTCCTTAAATTTTTGGAACAGTTTCAGTAGGATTGGTGCTAGTTCTTTTTTGTATGTCTGGTAGAATTTGGCTGTGAATCCATCATGTCCTGAGCTTTTTATGTTAGGAAATTTTTTTATTATTGATTTCATCTCACTACTCAATAATGGTCTATTTAGGAGTTCTACTTCTTCCTGGCTCAATCTCAGGAGGTTATATGCCTCCAGAAATTCATTCATTTCCTCTAGCTTTTCTAGTTTGTAAGTGCATAGTTCATAATATTCTTTGATGATTTATTATATTTCTGTGGTATTAGTTGCAATATTTCCTTTTTCATTTCTGATTGTGTTTATTTGGATCTTCTCTCTTTTTTCTTGGTTAGTCCAGCTAGTGGTTTATCAATATTGTTTATATTTTTGAAGAACCAACTTTTTGTTTTGTTAGTCCTTTGTATTTTTTTGTCTCTATTTAATTTAGTTCTGCTCTGATCTTTTCTACTAACTTTGGGCTTGGTTTGTTCTTGTTTTTCTAGTTCCTTGAAGTGTAATGTCAGATTGTTAATTTGTGTTCTTTTTACTTTTTTGTTGTAGGCATTTAGTGCTATAAACTTCCCTGTTAGCACTGCTTTTGCTGTATCCTACAGGTTTTGGTATGTTGTGTTTTTATTTTCATTAATTTAAAAAATTTTTAATTTCCATCTTTATTTCTTCATTGACCCAGTGATTTTTTAGGAGCATGCTGTTTACTTTCCATGTATTTGTATAGTTTTTGAAGTTCCTCTTCATATTGATTTTTAGCTTTATTCCACCGTGGTCCGAGAAGATGCTTGATATAATTTCAATTTTTAAAAAATTGTTAAAATTTGTTTTGTGGCCTATCTTGGTGAATGTTCCATGTGTTGACAGAAAGAATGTAGTTGTTGGGTGGACTGTAGTTGTTGGGTGGAATGTTCTATAAATGTTAATTCCATTTGGTCTAAAGTCCAATTTAAGTCCAATATTTCTTTGTTGATTTTTCTGTCGTAATGAAATGTCTAGTGCTCTGAGTGGCGTGTTCAAATCCCCCGCTATTATTTGTTGCTATCTCTTTCTTTAGGTCTAGCAATACTTGTTTCATGAATCTGGGTCCTCCAATGTTGGGTGCATATATATTTAGGATCATTATATTCTCTTGATGAATTGATCCCTTTATCATTATATAATGAGCTTTTTTTTGGTCTTTTTTTCTTCTTTTTTTGGTGCAATAAGGTCTTGCTCTGTTGAGTTGAGTCTGACTGGAGTCTACACTCCAGTCTGAGGCTGGAGTGTAGTGGTGTGATCATAGCTCACTATAATTCCAACTCCTGGGCTTAAGCAATCCTCCTGTCTCCACTTCCCAAGTAGCTAGGGCTACAGGCACATGCCACCATGCCCAACTACTTTTTAAATTTTTGTAGAGATGAGATCTCACTATGTTGCCCAGTCTAGTCTTAAACTCCTGGCCTCAAGTGATCCTACATCTTTAGCCTTCCCAAAATGCTAGGATGATAGTCATGAGCTACCACATCTGGCTATTGTTTAATCAGATATAAATATAGCTACTCCTGCTCACTTTTCATTTGTGTTTGTGTGAATTATCTTTTTTACCTCTTTACTTTCAGTCTGTGTGCCTTTTAAAAATTTTTTTTAATAACTTCAGGAGAACAATTTATTTTATCACCAACAATTGTACTGATACTTTGAATGTTTCAAAAATATGAAATCTAGAAATTTTGTTTTTTTAATTTCAGGATATTACAGGGGTACAAATGTTTTGGTTACATGGATTACTTTTGTAGTCTATGTGTCTTTATGGGTAAGGTGAGTTTCTTGTAAGCAACATATAGTTGGATCACTTTTAAAATCCATTCTGCCAATCTATATCTTTATTTGTATATTTTTTGAGACAGAGTCTCACTCTGTCATCTGGGCTAGAGTGCCTGCTGTGGCATCAGCCTAGCTCACAGCAACCTCACACTCCTAGGCCCAACTCATCTTCCTGCCTCAGCCTCCTGGGTAGCTGGGACTATTGGCTCATGCCACCACACCTGGTTGTTAATTTTTTCCATTTTTTTTTTTAGTAGACATGGGGTCTTGCTATTGCTCAGGCTGGTCTGGAACTCCTGTCCTCAAGGTATCCTCCTGCCTTGGCCTCACAGAGTGCTAGGATTACAGGCATGAGCCACCATGCCTGGCCTAATCTATATCTTTTAAGTGGAGCATTTAATTTATTTATGTTCATGGTTACTATTGATATGTGAGGCTTTGTTATTGTCATATTGTTTTGATTTCTAGTTGTTTTATAAATTCTTTCTTTCTTTTTCTCTTTTTTTCTTTGTGGTGTGCTGAACTTCTGGCATGTTGCCATTTAATACCTTTCTCTTTTCCCTTTGTATGATTATTTTATAAGACCTGTGAGTTTTATATTTTCATGTGTTTTTGTGGTACTTTTAATCTTGATTATTAGGGTTTGTTAGTGTTAAATATGACAGCATAAGGGAAAATATGTTGCACATAGTAAATTAGCAAATACATTTTAGATAATGGTAACAGTAACAGGCTTGGAAGGTCTCTGTGCTTACTTAAAGAATTAGGTATAAATTACACCTAAAGACAAAGGTTGAAAAATAATGAGATCATATTGCTAAACTCTCCTGGAAATCCAACATCTACTGAGTTGATCTTTCATAACTCAGATTCTACAATGAGATGAAACACTGAAAGATTTATGTAAAATTTGGTTTGTCTCTTGTGTTCTTCTAGTCATTCATAGAAAAATTTGTCCTACAGACCAAGTAAACTTTTGTACCTTTTTTCACTGTTGTCTCCTCCAGTTGAAATTCTTCCATCCAACACACATATATTGAGTATCTCATTATATTCATTCATTTATTCATTTACTTGCCCTATATCTACTCAGTCCTATTATGTGATAAACAGTATACTACAAACAAGGGATTCAGTGGTGGACAAAAATAGATAGGATTCATACCCTCATGAACTTACAGCTTAAGATCGAATATGGGGACAACATAGTAAAATAGTTATACATATTAAGATAAAATACTAGCTTTTCAGAGTGCTATGAAGGAGAAGTCCATGGTGCTATGCAAACATATGGTGGGTAAATTTGACCTTGACCGGGGTGGGTGGTAGGAAAACTTCCCTGAAAAATCAATCAGTGTTTCTGTTCAGATCTGAAGGATGAGGAGGAGTAATTAGGTGAGGCAGTTCATGGAGGATGAGAGGGTTTTAGGCAGAGACAAAGATGATGTGGAGGGAGAGAGTGTAATAGGTCTGAGAAACTGACAGGAGGCCAGTAAGGCTTAAAAGCAGAGAAAACATGGCACAAATTGAGGCTGGAGATGGTCAGACTGTGTGGGCTTTGAAGGTTATGGTAAGGATTCTCTTTGTATCTTGAGTAGAAATCCTCTGAAATATTTTAATTACAATGGTGTTAGGTTTGCATAAAGGTAGATTTAAAAAATCACTGGCCCATCATCTATCCTTTATCCTTGAGAGATCTTGATTTATGGAAGGAATCAGATTAATGATCTAGGATGAGGCAATGGGTTCAGTGCTTTGATAGAACTATGTACAGAGTGTTATGGAAGCCTAGAGAAATTAGATGTCTTTCTGGGTGAGGGATGGTCAGAGAATCTCTGGGTGAGGGATGGTCAGAGAATCTTCAAAAAGGAGATAATGTTTGAGCTGGATGTTGAAAAATAGCAGAGGTTATCCAGGTAATAAGAGGTGTGGGAAGAGGTGAAGAGGCAGGGAGAAGAAGCACATTTTGGGAAGAAGGAATTGCATACCTAATACACAGGCATGAGCAAGCATAGCAAGTGTGCAGAAAGAGCAGTCATGTGGTGTGAATGGAGACCAGGGTGCTCTGGTAGTCATTAGAGATTTTAGCAATATTCCAACTCTCTTTCCTTCTGGGCATGTGGTAGCTTTGTACTTCCCAGTAGACCTGAATTTAGTTGTGACCAATGAAAATACTCAGAGGGATGTGTCTCACTTCCAGGTGGAAGATTTAAAAGCTGGCACATTCTTTGCCACATACTCTTTTTCTTTGACCACTAACAATGTTCCAGATAGTGGATGCTTTGCTAGATTGTGTCCTAGAATGAGGACACAATGGAATCAGAGCCACCAGCTGACCTGCAAAGGACATGGAAGATAAGCAAGAAACACATCTCTGTTGTGAGCCACTGAGATTTGGATGTTATTTCTTACTGCAGCATAATTTAGTTTATCTTGACCGAGACAGGGATCTGTCAAGAACTGTGAAGGGTCTGAAATTTTGCATTGCATGTAAGCCAACAAGCTAGCTTGCTGAAGTTACTTGGATGCTGGCAGAAGACCTGAGATTTCTGAGTAAGAGACAGAGGGTTGTATTACTCACAGCAAAACAATCGGTATGGGATTCATTTTTGCATTGGTTTTCCTTACCCTCCAGGTCCCACTGTAGCAATGTAGAGTAGCTCATATGGATGCTGCCCCAAGTGAGTTTGTGTCACAGCTGAGGAACCCCAAGCTTAGGAATTCCCAGTGTCTTATAATGGACTGCAAGCAAACTTGCCCCACGTTTTCCTTGAGGGAGATAACATCTTTAAGTATACTTGAAAGCAAACAAACCTTCCCTGTGCTCTGGAGAGAGCCACTATCTCTATTTCCCAAAGCTGTTCACTGTACAAACATTCTTGAAAAGATAGCCTGGGACAAAATTTGTCAGTGCCTCTATTTGCAAGTGCAGTAATGTGAGAGACCCATGGAAAATTGTCTCCCAACAGTATCTTTGGGTAAGTGGAGGATAATGAATGGTAGAAGCCATTTGGTGCCAGATTAGGAAGATTTTGTAGACCATGCCAGGGAGATTGGATTTTATCCAGTAGGCAAGGGGGAGCCATCAAAGCTTCTCAAACATGCACAATGGAGAACAGAGGATGGATGGAAGAAGGGGGCTACTAGTGCTAGGAAACAGGGCTAAAGGTGTAGGTTTGGGAATTTTAACATACCAAAGAGAGCCGAAGCCACTGGATTTCATCTCTATTTGGACAGATTCTGTAACCTTCAAAGCCCAGATCAAAAGGCATCTCATTTGGTACTTTAAAAACATATATAAAAAAATAAAACTTAAAAAAATACATTGTTTTTCAAAAGCAGCATGTTTTTGTCAGAGAAGTCTAATGCAGACTTCCAACAAATAAAACAGATGGAAGAAGCTATGCTTTGGTTGAATCAATACTGGGAGACCTGGAGGCCCCTCTCAGCTCCCTACTGCCCCAGCAGATACCCAAGAGGCTCCTTTCTCGAGCCCTTGGGATCCACAAAACACACTTTGAATCCACTGTTTTCCTCTCTAGTTGGTCCAGGTGGGATTAATTTTCTCCTCCCTCTATTTCTCTCAACATTTTGATCTTATTGTCAGAGCAGCATTTATCACCTTGACACGCGTTTGCAGAAAGCATCCTGAATCTTCACTGTACCCCCCAGTGCCCAGTTCCATGCCCATCGTACTGAAAGGCTCCCAACCAATGTTTGCTGGATTGAATTGAATTGATGTGAAAAACACATCAATGAAATAACTTACAGAATTATGTTGTTTGTAAAGCTTTGCATTTTAAATTTAATTAAGCATAATTGTCAATCTCTGAGACCTAGCCAAGGGCAAATACGAATCGAGGAAATAAAGAAATGAAAAAATAACTCTTTCTATAGTGATGCAGTTATGCGGACATGGTTTTAGCTTGTCTAATGTACCAAAAAATGCTTATTCAAGCAACAAAGAGCTTTTTCTTAGAAAGGGGACCACAGTCCAAATAAATAACATCCTCTAATCTGGTGTGAGAAGATTGCCAGATCGTTCTCAGGTATGTTAATCCATTCAGTCACCTGTGGTGTCATCAGGCAAGGAAAGAAAGCCCTGGATTTACTCTGCCAACTTATGCAAACAAAATATTTACTTTTGAAAAAACAATAATTAAGACAACAACAGCGAAGTCGAACATGTTCTATCTAGCTGTTCTATCTGTCTGGAGTTCATAGGTGATTTGGTGAAAACAATAGTTCCTTGAGTCTTTGAATACCCTGAAGTTTCACGGGGCTTTATACTTGTTAGTGAGTGAATTCTACTGATTTTCTACTGAAAAACACAGTGGGTAGAATTTCCATTTATCTTGTTCTGGTTCTGTTCTGTTCTGTCTGTCTGTCTGGAAGAGGATCAGCCCTGACTTTGGGTGAGGAGGGAGAGGGGGAGAAAGCCAAGATCCTATTGTGAGGAGGGATCCAGAATTTGTAGGGCTGAAATTTAGACAATTTTTAGAGCCCTCTTTAAGTAAAAATATGCAAAATTAGGGATGACAAGTGAATATTTATTTAGAATGAGAACAGAAATCATAACAATAATATTTTTATTAATTATTGGACACACTTATAAAATTACTTTTACATTATAAATTCTGTATATTCTTTGTTTTTATTATTTACTTATTTATTGATACATAATAGCTGTACATATTTTCAATATATGTGTGACAATTTGACACATTCATTTAATGAAATGAGGGTAATTGAGATATCCATCACCTTAAATATTTATCTTTTCTTTATCTAGGAACATTTGAATTATTTTCTTCTAGCTATCTCGAAATGTACAATCGATTAATGTTAACTATAGTCACCCTACTAATCTATTGAATGTCGAGTCTTGTTTCTTCTAGGTGTATATTTGTGCTCATTAATCAACCTCTCTTTGTGTTTTTATATGAAAGCAATTTTATGACATTTTCTGTAGAAAGAACAGAAATATGATTCAGTCTTTTATCTACCACGGTTGATAAAAATGATTCATTTTTATTATTGATAGCTTAGAATATTTTTTTAAAATTTATGATTGGTAATGCTAAGAGAATATTTGTCAAATTTGAGCAAACCACTATCAACTTTCTTTCTTATAAAAGCTGTAAGATTTCCAGGCATTTGAGATTTTCCTGTGAGATTCTATCTTAAATACTATTTGAACTGTTCACATGCATGTCTCATTTTCATGGTATATTATGAATTTTACGTTATCTTCATCGATGCCAGTGTTTTGTGTCAAATCAGCAAGAAATTTAAATCTTTTCCCAACGTAGTCTTATGATTCACCTTTCCTCATTAATTGGATTATTAAACAATCCAAGAGTTTATTACTTATCATTACTTCTATTTAAAAAGTATTCCTTCCCTTTCTCTTAATGAATCACTTACCGCCTTGGGTATGTTCTAATTATTTTTTGTTATCATTTGCTTCTAGCTTTTAGAATATCTATTGATTTTATTACTCATCTTTATTGCTTTTATTACATTCCATTATTTTTAATCTGAATGTTCTCATAATTCCTTGATAAATAAATTTATTAAACTTTAATCAGAAGGCTGTAATTTTGCATTTGTTTTATTAAAACATTCCAAAACATCTTTGCATATTGGAGGGAGGAGACAAGTTGGATTAGGATGTTAACCTAGCGTACAGATTGAGTCAGAGAAAGCTTGTTCCATTTGAGCCAGGCTGGGAGGGAAAGGATTGGGCAGGGACAGTTGGAACCTGGTACCGTGTTTCCCCGAAAATAAGACAGGGTCTATTTATTTTTCCTCAAGAAGGCACCCTAGGGCTTATTTTGAGGGGATGTGTTATTTTCCCCTCAAAGCCTCAGCTTGCAGCATGCACAGGATGGCCGGGACCTGACAGGGGGAGCTGACCTTGTTGGTGGGGCTGCCCGCACCTTTCCGGTCACCTCTGGGATAGTAGCTGTCATGATGGGGCAGATGAGAAGGGCTGCTCGTCTTCTTTACCGCTCTGCAACGAAATGCATGGGTTGTGCAGATATGCTGTGTAGCCATGCCCATCACTAGGCCTTATTTTTGGGGTAGGGCTTATATTGCGCAAATGCTAAGAAATCCTGCTGGGGCTTATTTTATGGGTAGGTCTTATTTTCGGGGAAACACGGTAGGTGGTATTGTGAATATGAAGACTTAAGGGAGGGGGAGGCAGTTAATTTGGGTTGGAATTTCTACAACCTTATCAAACCAGCCCAAGGAAAGTGGGTATTGGGATGGGAAACCCAAGAAGAGGATGATCAGGCCAGAACAGGAGCAAGGTAGAGTCTCCTTAGAAGGTAACAAAGATGCTTTGGAGAAAAAAAAGAAGCAAATTCCATGGAAAGTGCCTGGTTGGTTAGGAAGCCATGAGGAATATTAGAGCCCCCAGAGGATGGTTAGACTAGAACATATTCAAGAAGGAAGAAGTACCAGGATTCCTCCAGGTGTTGTAAGCTGGCTGATGGCGTTGCAATCAGTGGTCTTGGTGGTGGTTGGTGAGAGTCTCCTCAAGGAGCCCAGGTAGGAGAAGATACCTTCCTTTGGCAAGAGACTGTGAATAATGGGGAATCCTGAATTCTCCCATCAGGCCTGAGTGAGCTGGATTTTTCTCAAGCAGGTAGAAATATTTTGAAAAGAGGCAATACTATATATAGATCATGAATTTTGGAATCAGAAAGACTTGGGTTTGAATTCTAGCCATGCAACTTATCAGCTATTGTCCTTAGCTAAGATCCTCAATGTCTATGAAATCTAATTCCCCCCTCTGCAAAAATGGGCATAATAGTACACACCCGTTCGGGCAGGTATGAAATAAATCTTATAAAATAGTATGATGAAGAGCACAATAAATTGCATAGTTGTATAATTCAGAATAGATGTGAATGTTAATGTGTTATGGATATTTAAAATATCAGATTTATTTTTATAATTTTGCTGTATTTTGTTAATTTAATTCTTATTTTCCAAATAGAGAAACCGACATAAGATTGACTTAGCTCAAACAGATTTCAGAATTCTCAATTTCTACCTCGGCCCGTTGTTTGTACTGCCAGTGCTGTGTGTGTTACACACACATGCACACACATTCACACACGTACACGCACACACACATACATACACACATTCACACACACATGCATGCACACATACATACACATACACACATTCACACACGGACACACATACACATACACACATTCACACACATACATGCACGCACACATACATACATATACACACATTCACACACACACGGACACACATACACATACACACATTCACACACTCAGGCACACACACACATACACACCCCTTTTGATGAACATCATCAAGAAATAGAGTCAGAGTCCTTGAATTAATTCCAGAGTTTAAAGCAGAAAATATCCAAGTTCTGATCTCCCAACTTTTTTTTTTTATAATTTACAAGTAGATTATATTTTTGTGATAATGTGAAATGTATGTATGGTCTTCTACCCCAATTCCTGGCATACAACTCCTAAAATCCTTGGACTCTCCAAAGCAATGTCTTTTTGTGTGCTATTGAGTGGCTGATGGCTGGTAGTCCCTGGGCAGCTTCAGGATGGGGCTGATTTTAGGGAAGACCGAGGCAGGATTGGAGGGTTGGGACTTTCAGTCCTACCTCCAACCTCTGGGGAGTGGAGAAGGGGTGAAGTTGAAGTCGTCACCAATGGCCAGTGATTTAATCAATCATGCCTACGTAATGAAGCCTCCATAAAAACCCAGAAAGCCTGGGTTTGGAGTTTCCAGAGAGCTGAGCACCTGGAGGTTCCTGGAGGGTGGTACCAGGGAGGGTGTGGAAGCTCTGCGCCTTTGCGGTATCCTTTCTAATCAACCAGCAAACGTAAGTGTTTCCTCGAGTTCTGTGAGCTGCTCTAGCAAATTAATGGAACCCAAAGTGGGGGGCATGGGAACCCCAACTTGAAGCCTGTCAGTCAGAAGTCCTAGAGGCCCGGACTTGCGACTGGTGGGAAGGAGAGGGTCGTTGGGGACTGAACCCTCAACCTGTGGGCTCTGGGGCTATCTCCAGGTGGATGGCGTTGGAACTGAATTGAGTTACAGGACAGCCAGCTGGAGTCCGCTGCTTGGTGTTTGGGGAAAAACCCCCACATGCTTGCTTGGTCACCCAAGTCTTTTGTGTTAATTATTGTGGTGTGAGAGTAGAGGAAGAACAGCTTGTGTTTTTCCCCCTCAGAATTTCACTGGCACAATGATGCCTTGACTTTGGAAAGGAGTCTGTTTCAGTTCTCTGTGAACTGATGCTCCCTGGCTATAATTTCTTGGATTATTGTGTTGATATTTCTTTGATTATTTTCCTTTATGTCTTTATTTGGATTTATTCTTTTGGTGTGTCCTGCTGTATTATAATCACAAGTTTAGCTGCAAGACATCAAGTGCCCCAGCCTCTCGTGAGGACGAGGCAAAGCACCTTCTCCTGCAGTTAAAGCTGCCAGGACACACTGGGACCAGGTGGGAAGGAACCTCCTATCTCTCTCCTTTGCTCCTTGCCAGGCCGTGTGCATGGCTTCTTTCAGCTCTCTTTATGATGATCTCACCTTGAGAAAGGAAAAGGGAATACCAGTGCTAGTTTGGGAGACTTTAGATATATCAGACCAAGAGTGCCACACAGCGTATTGTTATTAGACTTCTGCCCTTGTAGGAAGGAGAAGGAAAAGCCACCTTGATTATGTTAGCTGTAGATAGTCAGTTTGATTGGGTTTGGAAATTAACAACTCATTTGGCAGTTATTTCATCCTATTTACTGAGACCCAGTCCCTTCAAAAGTTTTCTTTCTGAAGGTACAGGAATGTCAGTACAGTAAACTAGCACAGCCAATAACACTTAGTTCTCGGTCCCTTTGGCTGGATCTTAAGAAGAAACCAGCCCTTGGGGGGGCCGGTCCGCATTCTGGTGTCACGGCCACTGAGCGAGCGAGCGGTCAGCCAGAGCCGGTCATTTCCTTGCCAACAGGATGGGGTGGGAACACCCTGCAAGTTGTGAGCCTGGCCAGAGGGAATGCTTTGGCGCATGTCTTATTTGGTTGGATGGTAATGTAAGAACCAACCTGATATTTATAACTTCCCCCATAAAAAGAAGATAAGCAAAAAATAAAGGGATAAAAATATGGGCTGCTCAATAGCCAAGTTATAAGTTGAGGGAGGTCATTGACATCTTCATGCTTTGTTCATCCTGAGCAAGGAAAACCAGATTGGGAGAGTATCCTGCCTCGGGACCTGGAGTGGGAGAAGACAGTGCCGTCTTTTCTATCTTTTCCTTTTTTGGTTTACAACCCTCAGTAACCCTGTCTTTTTTAAGTGACTATGGTGCAGCAGCCAACTTAATTAAAGCACAGAGGAGGACTAGGGAGGACTTGGATAGGCCATTGCACAGTAGTGTGCCACTGTCACCATGGGGGTCATGTGAGAATGTGGATGACTAATAGCAAAACTCTCTGCACAACTGGAGAGAACGGACTTCCTCCCAATGTCAGGCCAACTGAATGACCCCTGAATATTGGGAGATGCGTTGTAAGGACTGTTAATAAGAGTAAGATTAAAATGACAGCAAGCAACACATTGACTTCCCACCAGGATTTCTTGTCCAGGAAAATAGATGTCTTCTACAGAAGGCTGAAACAGACTGGAAGGAGCCCCTCCCCAGGTGAGAATGTGACACCTTCCTCAGCCATGTGGACAGTAAGCACAATGCTTGGAAATACAAAATGGAAAAAAGAGAACACAGGGCTGTCCTCATTCTGACCTGTGGCTTTTTGCCATCTCATGTCTTATCAGTCAGGATGCTTTCTCTTGCAAAGGTCAAAAGCAGTCCTGCCCCAGAGGGTTGAAGCAGAAAAGGAATTTATTATTTATGTGATAGTCCTGGGACCAGGAGGAGGCTACTTGCTGTATCATGCCCCTTTCTCTCGACACACACCATACCTCTGCCCACCTTTCTCAGAGGCTCTCTCTTTGGGGTCACAATGGCTACACAGCTCCCAGCTCACCTCACTTTCAAATCTCAGGGAAAAGATGTCTGCCCACTTTCCCAGAAGTCCCAGCAAAAGTCCCATTTCATATCTAATCCAGCTATCGGATTATGTTATTGGCGCTCTTGGATTATGGCAGAGAATGAATGCTGTGATTAAGATTGAGAGAAGGAGAGGTGGCTTCCTGGGATGGTCAATTTGATGTGTCAACTTGACTGGGCTAAGGGATGCCCAGAGAGCTGGTGAAAGATTATGTCTTGGTGTGTCTATGAGGGTGTTTCTGGAAGAGATTAGCACTTGAATCAGTAGACCAAATAAAGATGATCCACCCTTGCCAACGTGGGCAGGCATCATCCAATCTGTTGGAGGGTCCCCATAGAACAAAAAGGTGGAAGAGGGTGAATTAGCTCTCTCTTGAGTTGGGGCATCTGTTTTCTCCTGTCCTTGGACATTGGAGCTTCTGGTTCTCAGGCCTTTGGACTCCAGGACTTGCACCAGCATCCTCATTCTGTCCTCAGGCCTTCAGTGTCAGACTGGGTTACACCACTGCCTTCCTGCTCTCTGGCTTGCAGATGTAGATCATGGACTTCTCAGCCTTCCAAATTGTGTGTGCTAATTCCCGTCATAAATCTGTGTGTGTGTGTGTGTCTCGCTCCTCTCTCTCCATTCTGTTTTTCTGGAGAACCCTGACTGATATACTCCTGAAACAATAATCTGTGGCTGTAGGCAGAGGAAGGTGGAGTGGATGTTAAGGAGCAAATGACAATTGTCTACTCTATCTTTGACCCTGGGGCCACCGGTTCTAGGCCTTTGTTGTTTTCTGGGATCCTCCCACTTTCTTATCTGGTATAAGTTCAGAACACATGGGTAGAAGAGGGCTGTAGAGGGTTTGATTAGAAACCAGCTAACTCTAAACTCCAGCTTCTCTCTTCAGCAGAGAGCTGCCCGGTGGAGAAGGTTGGTAGAAATAGCAGTTTTATATCTGCTGTTGAAGCCTGGGGAGACCTAAGAGCCCAAGTTCAGTACTGAATTATCAGTGCTGAACTATCAGGATAATTAGTGTTCAAATGGCCTTTGCCTCCCAGTGGGTGCCACCTGGCTCATCAGAGGTCCCCATTTTAGCACCTGACCATTCCCAGACCAGTAAAGGTCTGTGCCTTTTGTCCTCTTCCAATCTCTGTCCCCAGAGGAAATCATAGGAGCCACAGCATATAGTGTCTGGCGATGACTTTATCAACTGGGAATCTGGCAACAGTTCCACCTTCTGGTTGGATAATTAGAAAGCACCAGGCCATTTGATTTGGTGATTACTGAAAAGCAGAGGGAAGTGACTTTTGGGAAAGGAACAAATAGAAGAATGTCACTGTTTGCCCCCAGGATCTTATAGATTTGAGAGAGGTTTGACCACTATTAGAGCCATATAGACTGGGCAGACTTCAACTAGTTTCTCTTGATTAGTTACCTCTTAATTAGGTTCTTGATTGCCAAGTCCCACTGGGTGGTTATGGCAGCTGAAAGGGCCTTTCTTACTAGGGGACTCCTGTGTTGGCCTGGGCACGCGGCAGTCAGCATGTTCAGAACATTGCGCAGCACAGTGAGCCAACTCAGGTGACACTTAAAATCCCTCTCAACTGTACAGCTGTTTGGTCCAACTGAACTGCGGCAGTGGCTAACATAAGCAAGGAGAATTGTGCTAGAATGAAAGGAACTGAAAAGATACTCTTTGGATGGTTTTCAAATCTTCATCCTATTTTCACTTTTAAGAACATCCCCCACTTCTTGCCAGGGATTGGCAACTTCCTCTCACCCTTCCTGAAACTACTGGGGTGCATGAGACGGCATGGCGTAATTTAGATAGAGATGCTGTGTCCAGTTAGCCTCAAATGGAATGACTACACTATAATTTTTTTCAAGAGTTAAAAATATCGGCCGGGTGCGGTGGCTCACGCCTGTAATCCTAGCTCTCTGGGAGGCCGAGGCGGGCAGATCGCTCGAGCTCAGGAGTTCTAAACCAGCCTGAGCAAGAGCGAGACCCCCGTCTCTACTATAAATAGAAAGCAATTAATTGGCCAACTAAAAATATATAGAAAAAAATGAGCCGGGCATGGTGGCGCATGCCTGTAGTCCCAGCTACTCGGGAGGCTGAGGCAGGAGGATTGCTCGAGCCCAGGAGTTTGAGGTTGCTGTGAGCGAGGCTGATGCCACGGCACTCGCTCTAGCCCGGGCAACAGAGTGAGACTCTGTCTCAAAAAAAAAAAAAAGAGTTAAAAATATTAATATATCAAACAACCAGATAATTAAGGCTACCAGAGGAAACTTACTGGCCATGAACCATATAAGAGGAAGAAGAATTCATTCTATCACCTGGAGGGAGACAAAATCTCTAGTCTATGCCATTCCAGAGAGAGAAGCATGCACGGCATATATTCTTCAGTTTTAAAAATCTTCTAAAAGAGTTTAAATTCCATTTCTAAAATTAGAGAATTCGCCCGTGTTCTCTATCACTAGTAACATAAAAAATTAAGCATCTTTCTCATCATTTCTGCATTTCTACCCCTGGTACTCTAAGGTCACCAATGATAATGACCTCTTGTCCATCTTTTCACACCCTTTACCAAACTAATACAAATATACATTACTTTGCTTTTTTTTAAAAAAAGTGGGATAACACTGTATATAGTTCCATGCAACTTGTTTTTCTCACATAACATTTTGCTATGGAAATCCCTCCAGGTCAAAATATAATAGCTAATTCATTTTTTTGAATAGCTTCATGGTGGCATTTCCTCCTTTTTTTTTTTCATTGTATTTTTTACTGGGCAAAGAGTTGGAAGCTCTTTCTAGTCAAGCCACAGACACCCTCTCTGAAATACTGTGTCAGACCCTTCGCTTCCCTACGCACCCTGACCTTTGGCAGGGTCACAGACATTGGGACAGTTAACAGCTTGCAGGTTCGTGTTTAATCATACCATGTGCTGCTTCAGTTACAAAATTACTTGAACAGAGTTGAAGACAGAGCAACAGACTATCAGGATTAGTTTTAGCTGTATGTGACAAAAAAAACCCAGGGTAACAATGGTTTGAACACAATAATAGTTTATTTCTCTTTCAGACAAAACAAAGAAACAAAAGGCTTAGTTCAGGACACTCTTTGATGTCAGGGACCCAGACTCTCTCTACCTTTTGTTCAGCCATATGTGATGTTGGGCTCATGGTCTAAGATGGTGGCACTCTTGGAAAAAGAAGTGAAGAGATATAAAGTAGCAGGGCAAAGGATGCAGGTTCTCAAAGTCTGCCCAATACACTCCTACTCATTCCATTGACAAGAACTTTTTTTTCACATGGCCACACTTGGCTGAAGGAAAGGTTGGGAAAGATAGCCTTTATTGTAAGCAGCTACATGTCCAGCTAAAAATTGGGGGTTCTATTGCTATAGAGAAAGGGGAGAATCTATTTTAGGGGATAACTAGTAGTCTTGGTCACCAGTCAGCTTCTTGGTGAAGAGCAACAGGTCTCAGGCCATTGATTGTGGGAGAAGCAAGGGACAGTGAACCATTCATAGACTTCATATAGGGAAGTCTCATGTAGGGTCCAAACTAAAGGACTTTTCTCTCCTGGTTCATTTCTAGAAATGTGCTTTACATAGTGCTATGGTGGGAAGAACAGAAGAGATTTGCCTTGGAGGGCATAGAGATTTTCAAATTTTGGGGACTTATAAAGTGAGCTTTCTAAAGTTCTATAATAGGTCACCATGATTAAACCAGGTTGTGCTAATCTTTTGCCTAGATAGAAGATATTGGCTGAACACATGGGAGTTCAATGACTTGAGAACTTGAAGCCTTAACTAGTCAGTTCGAGAGAAGTAAAGACTAAAATCTGTAAATTCTCTGAAAATTCTGAAAACTTTTCTTACTGAGAACTTTTTTTTTTAAAAACTCCCTTTTGCCCAAGAAAATAACCAGGAAAGAAATCATAAAAACTCTTTTTTCAGATCTCCCAATGTCTAAATATATCAATATACAAAACATGGTAATTTTATGAGTGAAACAAGTTATACATAATGCATTTTTTTGTTCCTAAACGAACAGCATGACTTTATATCTGTAAAGGGCACTAAAAATAAGCTTTGCGTGTATTTCAATCCCCTGCCCCTAAATTTTCTTTGAAGAAAAAAAATTTTTTTCCATGGCTTAAAATTTCTGAAAAATGTATGTATCTAGTCTGTTCCTTTGTTCTTGCTGCCTTGTAGCTTGTGTTCTATTCCTGTAAAGTTGAGAGCTATGAAATAAGCTGTTCTTTTAGCCTGGCTGATATATAAAGTTTAACTCTCTGTAATGCTCACATTTACCTGCTAGGTTGTCTAGAGAGGAAAGATTGGGGGTGAGTGCTCTGTCTGTCAATGGTTGTCACCAAGGCGGGCTGCTTCATTTCTTCCCAGCTTTAGTTTCCATGGGGGCCTGCTAGGTACACTGACATGCAGCAAGTTTATCCAGAGGACTAAAGAACCACACAGCTAGAGAGTAATTTGTCTTCATGACATCCCTGGAGGCATTCAGGCAAAAAGGCTGGTACCAGTGTGCAGCACTGGCAAGAAGACCAGCTTGGAGTCTGGACAGAGTGGTTGGGGGCCAAGAGTCTTGGGCTCTGCCACCAACTCTGTGGGCCTTGGGACAGGTTGCACACCTTCTCCGGGACCTCTATGTGCTCACTGAAGGATGAGGATATTGACAAAATCCCCACTGTCTTCATAGGCTTTAAACATCCTGTGAATCTGTTATCTTGACTCTGTTACAAGGTAAGAAGGTCAGAGGATTGATATAAGGTTATAAAATGGACTAAAGGAGGAGTTGAGCTTTCTTGTTTCTGAGTGGCACTGTAGTCTTTTGGATAAGCATGTTGTTTGCTGGACAATCTTGATTTACTCTGGGAAGGACTGGAAATAAATCTGAGGGAAAGGAGGGTGGAGGGAAGAGAGTAAGTTATTCTGGTGCCAGAAGGACTGTTCCATGCAGTAATAATTTCCATACCTGCTGTAGACGATGTCACCTTGCTATCTCTTGGGGACCAGAGCTGGAGAAGGAATGGTTCCTCAGTTTCCAATGCTGTTTTGTTGGCTTATTTCCTTTAAAAGCCTTCCCTTGAATGCCTGGCTGAGTTCACAGCCAGCCAGCTGGATGCTGGCTTCGAGCTGTTCCTGACCCATGTAATGAAGCCTGGGCCTCCTCCCCTGCTGTGGTGATGGAGAGGAGCTGGGGAGCTGGGTGGCATTTCTGTCCTAGTGGCACAGAGTCCACGGGGTTCCTTTGCCTTTCCAGAAATGACTCCAAGGACAGGATTGCCAAGAGGCCACCAGGGAGCCTGATCTTGTTTTGTCTCTAGCCTGGTTGGCAGACCTGAGAGGCCGAGATGAGCATCTGAATCTAGGAGTGCTGATTCAAAACTTAAGTTGGGTTCTGGAACTAACCTGCATCTATAAAATTTTGAGTGGCTTGCCATCAACATGCAAAATGCACATACGTGCTCTTTCAGAAATGACTAATCTCCACCCAACCACACTATTTCCTTTCTTGCTGCCCACATTCTAACACCACAAGGGTGGTTCTATTTATTGTCAATAAGGCACTGCTTAGATTTCTTAGATCTGAAAATGAAAATAAATGCCTTAGTTTGTATATGAAGTGACGTGAGTTATTATGCATGCAGAAAGTAATTCTGAAAAATTGGAAATAACCTAAACTTCCATCAATGGGGCATTGCTTAGATAATTTATGGTAATTCATAAATGAAGTACAAGGTAGAACTTAAAATGATGAAACAGACATATCTTTGTTGATAAGGAAAATTGTTCTGATGTGAAAAGTAGTATGTAATAGATGATTCCTTTTTTTGCAAAAACGGTAAATATGCATATATGATAAGCATTGAAAAAAGTCTGTAAGAGAGGGTTCACCTACGCATTTGTAGTTAATGGATGAGAACAAGAATTTCAGGTGTTCAAGGGGCCTAGAGCCAGGGCCTTAAATTTTTCACTACATTGTTTAGGTAGTGGCACCTTGATTTCCAATGCTTTGTAGTTGTCCATGTATAAATAATTTGAATATTCATGAGCTAATTATGGGTGGTAGAATTATGAGTGGTTGTGTTTTCGACTCACCAGAATGATTTTTTTCCCCAATAAACATTTACTGCCTCTGTGATAAAATAATAAAAAAACAGAAAGAAAATAGGATTCGAGAGAATATTCTTTGCTTGGCCATGTTTTGGTTGAAATTAATTTAAACTTCATTTCTAGTTCAAACTGCTAAATCTACTTCCTACCCTCATTCCCTTTTTGTCTCTAAGTTCTTCATACTCAGTTATTTTGCATAATTGTGTGTCTTCTCCTAAATAATGGAGATATCCGGACACATGGCAGGATGGCAGATTGGGCAGAACCTTCCAAAAGTCATTTTTTCTCCATTTAGGAGGATAACACTGACCTCTTGGCAACTTGGTTCACCTGTAGGGGTGTAGACATTGTCCGGGAAACCAGAGGAGAAAACCAGAAGTAGTCACAGGAGGGAGAATTGGTTGATATGTGGAGATTTAATCATCACTGTGGAAAACAGAATCATTCTCAATTCTTCACAGCATTCTAAGAGAATTTTTTAAATATCAAAATATTAAGGGGATACAAATGTTTTTTGTTACAAATATTCCCAGAGAATTATTATTAAACACACTTGCTATGTCCTCATGATGGGAGGAAGGTGATTTCTGCCCCTTTACTCTGGGTTTGGTCAAAGAGCATGTTAGTGGATGTGATGTGACAGGCTTGAAAAAAAACCTGTGTATTAAAACTTGATCTTTTTGTATCTCAGTGATCCATTATGGGAAGAACTTCCCCCAGGCAGCTGTTACCTGCTCAGCCTAGGCCCAGCTTGAACACACATGCCAACAGCCCACACTATGGGCTGGAGCTAAGTACAGGATGGAGCCAAGTACAGCTGAACTGTAGCCTTGCTTAGCCTAGATCAGGTTAGTCACAATCTTGCAGACTTGTGAGTGTGAGACTTAACCCTTGTTTTAAGCCACTGGATTCTGAGGTGGTTTCTTATGCAGCATTTATTGAGGACAGATACACTGGGATAAGTCTGCTAAACAGACCCTTATGGGGCCCTGCTGGCTAGAAAGTGATTTCTGGCCACTTGTGCATATGGGTATGTAAAACTATACACAGACAACGTGAAAAACACCTGGGAAGGAAAAGAATATAGTCAACCTGACTTCCCATCCTTGGTAACCAGCTGCCACTGATTTTTTGATCTAGGGCAAATGTTGCTTTCCCTACCTGATCATAAATGCATCCCGGCATCATTTGAGCTCTTCAAATTAAGGATGATGACATTGCCAACATTCTAGCTCCGAGCCTACAATAATTCAGTTTTTGTCAATGTCTGAGTGAGTGAGTCATTACCAACAGCTTATAGGCCAGCAGGTCTAGACTATCCCATTGACTCTGGATTTTTGGTCAATCTTTCCCCCCACCCCCCACCCCAGGCCCTCTTTTCTTCCCACTTTAGCTTTGCTCTTACTGTGAAATCCAGCAGGCTGCTAGACAAGTCAGAGGTCAAGGTGGGGAGTGGTAGCAGAAAACTCACAGAGATGTTGGATGTATTTTGCTTTCTGTCTCAGAACTTTGCAATCTGGGGGGTTTCCTCGAAGCCAGACTTGTGCTGAGATTCCCAAATGCAAGTATTATCCAGGTTTACCTTCGCCTTCTGTGCCTGGCAGGAAACGTGGAACTCTTTACTTGGATGCTTGCCTCACGTGCACCGATTGTCAGTGCGCGATAAACGGCTGCAACACAGCCCTGGGGTGGTGCTCCTGAGGAACACGGGCTCAGGAACATTAGTGCACAGAGGTCACCTGACACTTTCCCTGCAACAATGAGGAAATGAGGTCCAGTCAAGGCCTCGGTGCAAAGCACACCCAGAAAGCAGCGGGGCTGGAGCTAGAAGCCAGAGCAGCAAGACTCCCCACCCCCGACTGCCTTTCAGTGGTTCCCGTAGATTTCCACCTTTCCCGTCTTTTCTATGCAGGATGCTCACTGGATGTGGATTTGCTTCTGGACTAATTTTAAAAATCAATGACCTTTAAAAAATTATAAGCATAATAAAAAAATTATAAACATAATAAATTGTCAGTATAGGTGGATTGGAAAATAGAGAAAAGCACAAATAAGAAAACAAAATCACCAGTGATCCCACAAGCTGGACGTCATCACAGCTGGTGTTTTTTTTTTT
>VBSM01002616.1:46789680-46829644 GCA_008086735.1 Cheirogaleus medius
TTTTTTTTATCATCTGACCTTACAGAGAATTTAGTGTTTAGCATATAAGTCTTTCATTTGAGAATTTGTAGACATCAGTTGAATTTCATATTCTTTGAAATTGCTCACCTGTAATCACTGAAAAAAAATCCGTCATGATCTATTTAACTTTTCTATCATTGATGGGTATTTATTTTTCCTCCAATGTGGCTATCACAAATAATGCTGTGATGAGAATTCTTTCCTTAGGATCCTTTCCTAGCAGGAGAAGAGGAGTGACTTTTAAGGGCCCTCATATTTTGTAGTGAGATGGACAGATCACATATTGCTGTTAATACATGTTAGTGTAACATTTTTGATAAGCACTATGAAGACCATTAAATAGTTTCATACCTTTTGGCTATAAAATTATTTATATTCTAAGGAAATAATTTGAATATGACCAAAACTCTATGCTCCACATTTTCTTTGCAACATTTTTTAAAATAATAGTAAAAGATTGAAAAGATAAATGCCCTGTATTAGGAAATTAGTTAAGAAAATTATGGTTTATTCTTCTGATTGAAAATGATACTTATGAGAGATGGAAATACAATGGAAAATATTGATTGTAAATATAAAATATGGGTACAAAATTGTGTGTATGGTATGAGCTTGAATATATGGAACAATGTTCTTAGGAAGGACCTCTACCAAATATCAGCACTTATCTTTGCATGGCAAGATTAAGTGATTTTCCCCCCTCTTCTCTGTACTTTTTATATTATCTTAAATAGATTATTTTTATGATCGGGAAAGGAGTTGTGTTGTTGTTCTTTATGCTCACATATCAGAGATGAGGTCACTTCCAGGGAAGCAGACATGACTGCTCTGTGTGTTCCATTTCCTTCCTAACTTGAAGCATTCCGAGCATGGTATGAGCCATATGCTAGTGCTCTGACCCCTCTAAACAAGATAGTGCCTCATTATTTTGTTCAGCTTAACATAGTCTAACCTCCTGCTTGGTTTTCCGGGGTATATTTTTCCCTAATTCAATTTTTCTAGTTGCAGACATTTTGATGCTTTCTCCAGAGTGAATGAAAGCCCAAATGTTGGGTTTAACTCCCAAAGTGTTTTTCTCTTAATCTTGTTTTTATTTCAAATCTGAGGTAATGCAATTTTTTTCAATTGGGTATATATATATATATATATAAACATATATCAACTTTAGTAAGATGTCATTACCATACCATATAATTCACCCATTTAAAATGTACAATATGATGGTTTTTATTATATTCCCAGAGCTATGCAGCTGTCATGACAATCATTTTTAGAACATTTTCATCACCCCAAAAAGAAACCCTGTGCCCATTAGCAGTGACTCCCTCTTTCTCCCCCTACCCAAGGTAACCCACTAATATACTTTCTGTCTCTATGGTTGCGGTTCCCAATCCCCAGGCTGTGGACTGGTACTGGTCTGTGGCTTGTTGGCAACTGGGCCACACAGCAGGAGGGGAGTGGTGGGCAAGTGAAGCTTCGTTTGTATTTACACCTGCTCCCCATCATCACTGCATGAGCCCCACCTCCTGTCAGATCAGCAGCGGCATTAGATTCTAATAGAAGCTTGAACCCTACTGCAAACTGCACATGCGAGAGATCTAGGTTGCACACTCCTTATGAGAATCTAATGCCTGATGATCTGAGGTGGAGCTGAGGCTGTGATGCTAGCACTAGGGAGTGGCTGCAAATACAGATTATCATGAGCAGAGAGGTTTGACTGCCCAATAAATGTAATGTGCTTGAATCATCCCAAAACCATCCTCCCCACCCACAGTCTGTGGAAAAATTGTCTTCCATGAAACTGGTCCCTGGTGCCAAAAAGGTTGGGGACCACTGCTCTATAGATTTGTTTACTCTAGACTTCATGTGCCTTGGATCATACCATATGTAGCTTTTGTGACTGGCTTCTTTGACTTAGCATAGTGTTTTCAAAGTTCATCCTTTGTTGTAGCATGTATCAGTATTTCATCCCTTTTTATGGCCAAGTAATATTCCATTGTATCAATTTACAACATTTTAATTATCTGTTCACCAGTTGATTGACATTTGGATTGCTTCCACTCTATTATGAATAACGCTGCTGTGAACATTGCGGACAAGTTTTTGCATGGATATGTTTTCATTTCTCTTGGGTTTGCTGGTTCCTAGGAGGGGAATTCCTGGTTCATATGATAACTTTAGGTTTAATGTTTAAGAAATTGCTGGGCTGTTTTCCAAAGTGGCTGTACCATTTTATATTCCACCAGCAATGTATAAACATTCTGATTTCTCCACATGTTTGCCAATACTTGTTATTATCTCTCTTTCTAAATATAGTCATTTAGTGGGTGTGAAATGGTATCTCATTGTGATTTTAATTTACATTTTTCTGATGGTTAATGATGATGAACATCTTTTCATGTGTTTACCGACCATTTTTATATCTTATTTAGAGAAATGTCTATTCAAATTTTTTTCTATGTTTTAACTGGGCTATTTATCTTTTTATTATTGAGTTGTAAGAGTTCTCTATGTATTCTAGATGCAAGTCCCTTACCAGGTATATATGATTCACAAATATTCTCTCCCATTCTGCGAGGTGTCTTTTCAGTTTCATGATGGTGTCCATTAAAGCAAAAAAGGTTTTCATTTTGAATTCCAATGTATCTATTTTTTCCCTTTTGTCACTTGCACTTTTGCTGTCATTTCTAAGAAGGCTCTGTCTAACTCAAGGTCATGACCATTTATGCCTACATTTTCTTCTAAAAATTTTATAGTTTTTGCTCTTACATTTAGGTGTCTGATATATTTTTGAGTTTTTGTGCATGGTGTGAGGACAAGATTGCTATGGACTGAATTGTATCTTTCCAACATTCATATGTTGAAGCCCTAATAACCCCCATGGAGATGTATCAGGAGATGGGATCTTTAGGAGGTAATTAAGGCTAAATGAAGTCTTAAGGGTGGAGCTCATTCTGATAGGACTGTGGCCTGAAGAAGAGGAAGATCCTGTGTACTAGTTCTCTCTCCCTCTCTCTCTGCCCTCCACCCCTTCCTGCCACGTGAACATGCAGAGAGAAGGTAGCCATCTGTAAGCCAGGAAGAGGACCCTCGCCAGAACCCCACAATGCTGGCACCCTGATCTCAGACTTCCAGCCTCCAGAATTGTGAGAAAATAAATGTCTGTTGTTTAAGCCCCACCGTCGATGGTATTTCATAATGACAGCCCAAGCTGACTGACACAGGGGCCCAACTCCATTCTTTTGCATGTGGCTATCCAGTTGTCCCAGCATCATTTGGTGAAAAAACGAATCTTTCCTATTGAGTTGTCTTGGCTCCAGTTACTCTTAAACTAGCTCAGAACTGAGAATAGAATCTGTCCAAATCATCTGTGAGCAGAGGAGAAACAGTGAAATAAAGAACGCCACTCCTCTCCCCAATTTGCAAGTAGATTTGGGCATTCTAGAATTTTGATTTGAAGCTTTGTCCATGGTACACATGAACTTTGAAATCCTCCTTTCTGCCAGCACTTACTTGGTGATACCTCAGTAACCCTGCATCTGTTTCTATTGGCAAGATAATCAAGCAACGTCAAGCACATAACACGTTAGCACCTTAGCAAAGGTGGTTCTAGTGTTCTGGAGCTCAGCTGGTGCCACTGTGAGGAGGGAAGGCAGGAGGGGGGTTGAAAGAGTACATGTGTATAAGTGAGTACGTTTTTAGTAACAATTTCAGTTATAAACCTATGGATTTTTAAGGAGATCAAAATCCCAACCAAAGAAAGAAAGGTTTGTCTACCCAGTTCTTTTCCCTCATAGCCCACAGCCAAGTTTAATTTCTGCTCCAAACCAACACTGAAAGAGGAAAAAAAGCAACAACAACAAAAAAACCCTTTTGCTCCTTGAAGCATACAATGGATGCATTGATCTGAGAACAAGTTAGTTCAATTGCTTGCTTTACCTTGCTGCTGGGAAAAAAACAAAAAGCTCCTATGAAAACATGGCTTGTGGGAAAAGGTGTGATTACTCTAAAAAGCTTTTCTTTGTTTCTGCGGACACTCTACTCCACACAGGCTGAAAGTCAGGCTGCACAGATTGTTCCTGGCTGAGCTGCTCACGCAGACTGTGGCTCCGGAATACCCAGAGGTCTTCTCGAGGCACCCACAGGAAAAATGGAGACCAGCACGGGGATTGCTCTCCAGGGCCACATGGAGAGGGTGGATTTCCACCCTTCAGCTTCTAGGATACCACTGTGAACCCGTGAGAGACACGCCGAGGAGGAGCCTTCCCTCTGCTTCCTCCTCTGCTCATTGGCTTGGATGGGAAGAGGACTGAGAACTAAGACCAGGGAGACTGACGCTTCTGTGCACACCTCAGCTAGCAACGAGGCCAGGCGTGCCCTATTAGAGGAGCAATTCGAGGGTGGACTTTCTGTTCCCATAGTCAAAGCTGACATAAAATTTGCATAGGCCTTTTATTTCCAGGGTATGAGTGCCATAGACATGTCTCAGATTTTCAGATGCTACATGCACTGGCACCTTCGTGAAGGAACACAGGAAACTGATGCAGGGAGGAGATCTGCCCTTTGATGGTGAGGGAGAGCCTGGCTAAAGCTGCACTTGCTCAGCTACTGTCCTGCATTGTCACCACTGTGTTTCTGGAATCTTCTGTGGCTTCGAGTCACAGACTGCTATAAGAATCACCTTCTTTGTTGGATTCAGTAGATCTGGGGTTTTCCTTCCTCTTCTTCATTATTGAATCATACACAACTAGATGTTAAATTTAACTCTTTGTGTTGTTTCAGAGATGGGCAGAGCCCTGAAGCCAGAGAATGTTACAGTAGGTGCTAAGTAGCACCATATTATAAAAGAGTATGTGGTTGGACCACTATTTAAGACATGCTAAGAAATGGTAAGGCCACGCCTGCTAGCATCGATAGTTGCCCATTTCCAGCCTTTAAAAAAGAGTTGAAATGAAGAGCCAAGAGTGAGGATTCCCTTGGAGGCAGGTGTTAGAGGCTCACAGGGGAGAAGAATGAGGGGCAGCAGGGGGGCCTCCATATGCTCCCTGCGTGGTAGGATGGGGTGACCACAGGAAATAGATCACTGGGAGCTATAGGTCTAGGGGGAGTTAAAATTTGGCCATCCAGAGGAAGTCTCATCTGTTTTAAGTAGGGTAACTATATAACTTATCATCTACATGAAGACACTCCTGAGAAAGAAAAGAGTTGCTATTAACAGATATGCTGAGGCAACTGGCTTAAACTGGAATGGTCCCTGCAAACAGGACATATAGCCACCCTTGTGTTAAGGTCACTGAGTTGGAGGTTCCCATGACAACCTGCAATGCCTCCCACAAAAGGATCAGCTTTGCATGTCTGCCAGCCTCAGTGGGGACCAACGCCAGGTCCTGACCATCTAGCCATGTAAGATCGTTGCTCTTTTCCTCTAATCCTCACTACCCTGACGCTGACCCTGAATGGGTAACAGACAGCAGCTGGTGAGTATGGGAGGGCCCGGTGGGGGAGAGGCAGGGAGAGAGCCATGCAGCCCCACCCCCAACTCTAGGCAAACATTCAGGATCTGAAGTTCTACCCCATTGGAGGAGGAAAGGCTAAGTTAAATAAAAGTTCAGGATTTTTGTTATTACCATAGCCTAGATATTTCAAATACTGAAATAAGACTGTTCTTGTGATTGAAAATGACCCATGTGCCTAGGAATGACCAGAAATCTATTGGACCTTTGTCTGAAATCTCAACCAAGGGCGCAGAAGAAGAATCTGCTTAAAGAGAGCATTTGGAGAGACAACAGAAGAGAGAAAGTCACTTTGTGATTGCATCCTATTGAATTTATTTCATTTACAAAAATATGACAAAGAGAACATGAGAACCTCATCTGAATTGTGTTTAAGCAACTATTGCACAAATCAAATGTGAAGTTTTGAAAAGATCCCCAAGATGCTGACCGTCACCATTCCTCATGTCCTGAAATGAAGCAGGAGTGTAAACCCATCTAGCCCACTGAATTCAATTCAGGAGATATGTGTCTAGGGCCTAGCACATGCCCAGCCCTGATAAGCATCAATGAGTATGAGCTAATGTAAGAATTTAATGAGCATCTACTATGTGACAGAGACACGCATTCTCTTACTACTAACCCTGTGAGGTTCAAGGGCAAGGTCCCACTCTTCAGTGGCAGAGTTAGGGCTCCAACTCAGGTTTCTTTCTGCTATACCCTGTTGCCATTCCAGGAGTTGCCAAAATTCTTAAAGAACAGCAAGAAGATACATGTTACTAATTTTAAGCACTGCTTTACAGTCCTGTGGTGGTCCAGATTAAGGATGATCCTGCATCCAAATCCTGCCTCTGAGTCTGACAAATTATGTGACCTTGAGCAAGGTGCTCAACTTTTCCATGCTAGTAATGGTGATAGTAATGGTTACCTATTTCGCAGGGTTGTTGCAAAGTTTAAATTAGTATGTACAAAGGGCTTAAGAAGATTTTAGTATATGTTAAAAAATGACTATTTAAAAAAAGTTGCCTGGTATTGTTACTATGCTTTATTATCTCATTTCCTAGATGCTCGAAGCACAGAACTCTGTATGGCTGGTGAGATGATAAACATACACCCTGACACTGAAGGACTATGACCTGCCCCCACAGCCTTATTTTGGACTATTTTGTCTGATTGGCCAGGGCCCTCGTTGCCCCTTGCAGGGGTCGGGCTCATCTCCTCTTAAGCCTCTGCCCCACCTCCCCTCTGTGTGCAGCACTGAAGTCTAGGTTCTTGCAGTTAATGTTACCGCAGAGATTACATCTGCATTTGTGATGCCTGATCTTTGTCTTGGTGCTTCTCTCCCTTTTCATGTTATTTGCTTTTCCTAACAAAGGAAATTTGCAACTTCAGTTCAAATTTCCTTTAGCAAAATTTTCCCCAAAGATAAAGTCCCTCTCAGGAGGCTACTTGGAACAGGACTCTGGAGCTTCCTTTTTCCTTTTGTTTGTTGGCAGAGTTTCCTGTTTGCCTTTAAGGTTGGGCTGGCCTATCCCCTATGGTTCTGGGAGGAAAGGAGCCTCCAGGAGGCTTCCCCAGGACTTTTGTTAAGATGCCTTACTGTGAACTCTGATGGCCCCGTCGGGAAGCCCCGTTCACTCCTCACCCTTCCTTCCTAGTGTTGCATTTTTCAGTTTCTGCCACCAGACTCAGTATTGGTTCCACCACCAGGCACAGGAATGGCCTCCTCCCTGATCCTCATCTGTCTCGTCCCCACTCTCTCATCTGCAGCAGACACCATCTATATTAAGGGCCCTAAATGTGAGGGTAGGCTTCGGGAGCCTGGCTTCGGGGTGGGCCAAGAGTTCCTTGTTAGGCGGCCAAACCACAGGCAACAACGTTTGAAGTTGTACCAAGTGTCTGGTCAAAGCAGAGACAGTAAGATTAAAAAAAAACCAAAAACTTGCCATAGAAATTGGGAATTGGAGGAAGATAAAATTGATTCCACGCTGAGCAGCACCGAGAGGAGTGGAAGCTGGCCCAAAGAGGGGAGAGGTGATGGGGGTGGGGTGTGAGAGCCTGGCCAGTAGGAAGCAGCTCCAGAGGGGACACGACCCAGGTGGGGAAGGTGGTGGAGGACAGCTGGGTGGAGGTGCCTGAGGAGACAACGGTAGAGCCAGAAGTGGGATCTGCGTGGCTGCGAAGAGCACTGAGCCTGGAGCACAGGTGTTGAGTCTGGAGCACACCAAGGAGAGACTTGCTCAGGAAAGGCCCTAAAGCATAGTGCATAAGAACATAATATGTACTTATTAAAGGCAATAAAGCATAGTGGATAAGAACGTAAGTTCTTGAGTAAAAAGCATATAATATGCAATATTATGCAATAAAGCATAGTGGATCAGAACATAAGTTCTTGAGTAAAATTGCGTTTGAGTCTCAATAGCAATTTATTAGCTAGTAATCTCAGGCAAATTGCTTACTCTTTCTGTGCTTTGGTTTCCACATTTGAAATGGGCTGATAATAGTATCTACCTCCTAGGTTGTTGTAAGGGTTAGTTGAGATAGTTCATCTCAAGGGCCTTGCAGAGCGCTTGCCCCAGACCTGGTACTGATCAGTGAATGCTGACTGGTCACAGTTGTCAAGCAGTGTCTGTAGGGGTGGTGCCCGGGTTGAGCTGTTAGCTTGGAAGAGGGTAGGGTTGTACTGAGCAAAGGGGACTTATTCATAATATCCAGTTGAATTCAGTAGCTAAGCTTTCATTCCCCTCTTCATGGAGAGCCAGTGTCCTAGAATTCCTTACAGGGTGGGTGAGCAGATTTCCACTCTAAACAATTGACGAATTGGTGTGATAACAAACCTGGGGTGGCCAACTGAGATGAGGGTCAAGTTTGGAATTAGTGAAGAGCCACCTTTAATTCTTTGGAAGCATCCATGGAGAGAAGCGACAACATCTGCATTTCTAGATGATCCCCATGGTGAGTTTTGCATTAGCAGAGCAGGAACGTGGAGATGCGGCACAGCACAGAGGTGAATGGTACGTGCTCTGAGCAGCAGTTCTCAGTGGTTAGTATCCAGTGGAATCATCTTAAGGGCTTGCCAGAACGCGGCCTGCAGGACCAGACTCCTGAAAGTTCCTGGTTCAGTAGGTCTCCCACCCGTTCCCAGGGACCACACTTTGAGAACCACATCTATAGAGTCAGACAGACTTGGTTTTAAATTTTGCTCATTAATTAGCTTTATGGCCTTACACAAATTATACAACCTCTCTGATCTTCAGTTTTCCCGTCTATAAATAGAACAATACTTACCTCTTGGACTTGTTTTGAAGATCAGTTAAAAAAAAATACCCAGCACTAAAAACAAAACAAAACAAAAAAACACCTAACTATTAATGAGTAGATGATAGAGACTTAGCAAGAGTAGGAGGCTCAAGGATCCGGAAAAACTGTAATTACAAAGGGTGCTAAGAAGCCAAGCTGCTGTCCTCCTCTGCCCCTTCTCTGCTCACGGGGTCAGCCACCAGTGTAGGCGGAGCCACCAAGGGCAGCTTTGGAGAACCTGATGACGGGGGAAGACTTGGCTATTTTTAGCAAAATAGGTATTTCTGGCGTGTTTTTCAGCTTCGTGACTCAAGGCAAAAACCACATCTCAGAGGTGTTTTGAAGGCAGAGACGAAACCTCCCCTGAGCCGTATACCCCTCCCACCCAGAGCTCCCCGGGCGGGGCTCGGACTCCCAGAGGGACAGGATGATGCTGGCTGCGTGCTGGGCTCTGGTAGCCGCCTCTGCTCAGAGTGTTCTCCTCCGCCCGGCTGTGGCACTCGCAGTCTTCCTTTAGAGTTCTTTGTCTCAGGGAAGCCAGTGGCCCCTTGCAGGCTGGTTTAATTTTTAACTCATTTCTGTTTTGTTTTGGTTTTTTTCCATTCTTTTTTTTCCCCTAAGACTGTGAACACTGCAAAAGTACGATCTAGAACTTTATATATATCTTTTGGGACCTCCAGCAAAGGACTGGCTCCATCAATGTTTGGTAGATAATAGAGGGAGGAAGGACCAAGAGAGGAAAGGGGAAAGGTAGGGGAGAAGAGGAGATGGAGGAAGGAAGATTGGGAGAAGGAAGGAGGAAGGAAGCAGGGATGGAGGGAAGGAAGAACACATTTGTTCAGCACTGCTTTGGTAGGACTTTAATTTCCCACGTTTGGAGGGGGCTGACTGCAGAGATAGCTCTTTCCTCTGGAGAGATCGCCCTCTGGGGGGATGCGATCCAGGCCTGTGAGATCACAAAGCACAGAGCGAAGCTCTTGCTCCCCAAGCTCAGCAGGAGTAGAATGAAGGAGAATCAGATGGAGTTTGGGGGAGGTGGTTTGAGCTGCCCTGCTATACAGTGTAGAAGCTGTCTGCTCCCACACAGACGTGATCTCTTTCTGGGAACCTGAAAAGCACCTGTTTCTGTCCACACGGTGGAAGGGAGGGCTGTGGGAGCTCTCGCGTGGCGGTGAGGGCAGAACGTCCAACCACCACTCTGAGCATCTTTCCTTTTCTTTCATCAGTAAAGTCCAGGGATTGGATGAGATTTCCAGGCGTTTCAACCCAATGTCCAAACCTCAGCGCCCATCGGCTGAAGTGACACCAGACCTCAGAAAGCCCACAGGCAGCGGGAACCCTGACCATGCGCGTTCACACACTGTACTGTGCTCCGGGCCTGTCTGGCTCTGTGGGTTTGTGCTGAAATGGTATCCCTGGAATGTCATCCCTGACTGTGGACACAGTGCTGCTCACGCCCTGCTTCGCTGCTGGCTCCCGGCTCCTGAGCGGGAGCTGGGGCCTCTTCTCCTTCCCAGCTGTGGTCCCCAAATGCCTTGACTCTTCCCACACCTGCCTCAGCAAGTGGGTTCCCTCTCCTTCCTGCGTCCTGCTAGCACTGTTGGTCTTCTCTTCGGCTCCCTAATGTTCGCCAGGGGGAAACGGCCCCTGGAGATAAGTGACAGATAGTCTCTAAGATTCTCAATGGGTATTACTAGTATTTGTATTCTGAAATAGAAGCTTCTAAAGGCAGGCTCTATATTCTACTTCTATTTTATCTTCCACACTTAGCACCCAGAATACATCAGGCATTCAGTAAATGCTTTACAAATGTTCCTGCCTTCAATGAGGGAGGAATTTGGATTTAAAGAGTATCTGTACTTAACAACTTCCAATTTCTTTTAGTTTTCCCATTTCCCTCTATGAATTTTTTCTTTATTCTTTCCTCTGTTCAAGGCTTTATTTCATTTCCTTCTTTTCCATGAATAAATAAATATATTGAATAGGTAGCTAGAGATATAAGTAACTTTCTATTTAAATTTAGTTGTATCCTACATTCTTTTATAATTACAGCATTAAATTATTTTAAGAGTCTACCTATACTGGGGAACTCTTCTCTCCCCATGTTCTGCTTCAGCCTATAAAGAAAGAAACTTCTGCTAACAGTATCACTTTCTTGAGGAACTGCTATACTTTATGTTTTAGTTGGCTTGGGACTACCATAACCAAATACCACACTGGGTGGTGAGAGATAAAAAATAAAATTCTAAGCCTCTCATTTGACTGAACAGACCCCCTCTTGGCCAATGGGACCCCGGAGAAACCTTAAAACTGAGCTCCTGGCCATAATGGGATGGGAGGTCAGACACACCTCATTATACCCCCTCCCTCGCTAACCCCCATCAGGCTTCCTTCCCTCAAGGCTAAACAGAAACCAGCCCTTTAGAAAGGTTTGCTTCATCACTGACTTCAACCAACCTTGTGACCACCCCTCCCTTTTGTGTGTTTTGACACAACAATTGACCGGCATTCCTTCCTGATAAAAGACCACCAACCATGCAGTGGTTCTGGCCAGTCTATGGAGGCTGTGGACAGAGGGCTTTCACGTCCTCTGCTTCACCTTTTGATGTCAGAGGGCCATAAACTCTACCCTTGGATCATGCTAACACCACCATTTTTGTTTTTTTGTTGTTTTTTTTGAGACAGAGTCTCACTTTGTTGCCCAGGCTAGATTGAGTGCCGTGGTGTCAGCCTAGCTCACAGCAACCTCAATCTCCTGGGTTCAAGCAATCCTCCTGCCTCAGCCTCCTGAGTAGCTGGGACTACAGGCACCCGCCACCATGTCCAGCTAATTTTTTGTATATGTATTTTTAGTTGGTCAATTAATTTCTTTCTATTTTTAGTAGGGATGGGATCTCGCTCTTGCTCAGGCTGGTTTCGAGCAATCCGCCCACCTTGGTCTCCCAGAGTGCTGGATTACAAGCGTGAGCCACCACGCCCGGCCAACACCACCATTTTTGAACACGTGACCCATAAAGAGACATGGAACTCAGTTGTGCATGCACATGTTTCTCCTTTCACAAATATTCATGATTCCTCCTATGGCTTATTAAACATGTATGCTCAGCTACCCTGCTCAGCATAAATTCCTGTTTCCTTTACCCATCCCTTGAAGTGCCTGTTTCTGGTTTCTGGCCAGAGGCTATGTTTCCCAGCCTGCAGGCTGCCACCCTTTATGAGAAATAAAGCTCTCTTTTCCAAATTGATCAACCTCATCATTCTTCAGTTGATAGTGGCTTAAGGAGAAATTTGCTTTCTCACAGTTCTAGAGGCTAGAAGTCCAAGATCAAGGTGCTACGGCTTCAGTTCCTAGTGAGGACTCTTTTCTTGGCTTGCAGATAGCAGTGTTCTTGCTGTGGCCTTTCCTCTGTGGCATGTGAGGGGAGAAGAGAGTAAGCTTTGGTGTCTCTTCCTCCATTTCCCCAATGTGGGGCATAACATTATGACCTCATTTAACCATAATTACCTCCATAAAGTTCAGATCTCCAAACACAGTCACATTAGGTATTGGGACTTCAACATGGGAAATTTTGGGGAACACAATTCTCCTAACATCTTCATTGTGTTAATTGGATGGGTGAAAGCCTGACACATCCACTGGGCCATATTTTTAGGGGCTGGGGCATGATGCAAAGAGGGGGCTTCCTGTGCCCTGCCTCCTGCTCCCTGGCCCTCTCCCACGAGGCTGGGGCTGAGGCTGTGCTTCTGGCCACACCTCACAAGCAGGACAGTGAGCCGACTTGGGCTGCCCTAGCCAAGCCCCTGCTTGGTGTCCTCTGCTTTTCAGCCTTGGCTGGGCAGGTAAGTCAGGCCAGTGCTGCGTTGCAGATTGGTCTGTCTGCAACTCTGGGAAGGAGCGGAATGCCTCCATTTGGGGCCAAGCCATGTTCTCCAATCAAACTTCATGCAAAATCCCAGTTCTTTGAGCATGAGCTACTGGATTCCTGTATCGTAAACTGCACCCACCCCCATCCTAGCCTCTTCTATCTCTTTGTTCGATTCCTTTTGTTTTCTCTGTGGCACTTTTCATCTTCTGACATTTCTCCAGTTCATTCCTAAGAATCTTTAACACGCTTTCAAGTAGCTTTCTGAAAAAAAGTACATTAACTGAGGGTCTGAATGTTATTCTATTGAGGAAGCTCAGGGTATTTAACTGAGGAACAAAGGTGCAGTGAGGGGAGAGTATAGTAACTTGTTGTAGCAGAGGCATTACAAACAGGTTCTGGAATTTTAGCTCGTGGAAGCTATGGAGGGAAACGGTGATGATGATGGTGAATGTCTGTTGAATCCTTCCACATGTCAGGCAGAATGCTAAGTACTTTACATGCGTTTTCTGTCCCAACATTCTCCGTGATTTGCTAACACCATTCGTCCCATTTTACAGCAGAGGAAACTGAGGCCCAGTGAGGTGAAGCGACTGGTCCAGGAGTCCACCTTAGGTCCGCCTCATTCCAGGGCCCACGTGCTTGTTGCCAGGCTTAAAAAAAGAACATTCTAACAATCAGAGCTGGCCAGCAATGCAATGGCAATGATCACCATGTGGTCCCTTCTCTGCTCTGAGCCTGATCCAGCAGAGGCTGGGTGACCATCTGTTAGGAGTGCTGCAGAAGGAAGATCGATTTAGACAACTTCTGAGTCTCTTTCCAACTGTAAGATCTTATGAAAACTTGACGGGCAGCCCTGTGGGAAAGGAATTAAATTTGTTCTTTGTAGCTCTGTTCAATAGAGTAGCATTTCCCAGCCTTTTCCATCTAGAAATCCCCAAAGTCAAAGGCAAGTGAATAGATGCTCCTGGGAGGTCTGGGGTAGAGCTGGCAGTGGCTGCCCGAAGCAAAATTTTATGCCAAATCTGAAAAAGAAATCATTTGAATTTTATATTATACACTAAAATATGCTTGTTTGTTTTAATGGAAAATATTTTAAATCAAAGTATTTTTAAAAGCATAGACATTCAATGCAAAGCTTAAATTCCTTCCCCATAATAAATCTTCATTTTAATTTTGTTCATCAGGAAAACATGCCATATTTATTTTATGGAATTATAGATCCCCAGTACCTCACCCAGAGTCCCTGGGGGTAGGTTAGATCCCAGTACTTCACCCAGAGTCCTTGGGGATACTTTTATCCCAGTGTGCAAAATAAAGCAGTAGTGTTAGGACCAATGGGGAGAAGCTATAGAGAGTCAGGTCCGATTTTACCCAATGCAAGAGGGATCTTTCTAAGAGCTGCTGTTGTCCAACAGTGGAACGAGCCCCCTTTAAAAGTAGTAAGTAGTCAGTATTACTACTGAAAATTTTCCAAGCAGAAATGGGTCATGGGCCTTGGAAGAGTTTTGATGTGTCATTGAGCTCTTGGAGCTCATTGATCCCATTTTCCAGGTAAGGAAGTAGAGGTACAGAGAAAGTAAGCAAATGCACAAAACTTACCCAGAGGCTAAGAGCAGAGCTGGGTTTTGAGCCCAGACTTTCCGAGTTGGGGCCAGAACTGCCTCTCTTGGTGCCCTCCTGCCCTGTCTGCCTCCCCCTCCACACGATGGCATCTCCTTGATTCCCAGCTCCGGCCTGGAAGGGACCTTGCACAGGGGAAGGAGGACTGGTGGTGGGGAGTCAGGACTCCAAGAGTCCGGTCCACACTCTGCTTCTGACCAGAAGACCCTGGGAGGGTCCCGCCTTCCCTGTTTCTTCATGTGCAGGTTCATCATTTCTGAGTCTGTCATGGGGGGCTAAACTTTCTTACGTCTCTTGCTAAAACTCAGAGAAACTGTGCCACATCACGGAGTCCCACTCTGCTACCTGTAGACGGAACTACAGTAAAAACATAACAGAGCAAGGCAAACAACAACAACAACAAAAGGCAAGCCCAACAAAAAGCAAAATACCTGCAGGGAAGTGCTTCTCTGTCCCTTGGATTTACCTTCCTGGCAGGGACCCCGAGCATGAGGCTCCTTCACCGGATGGGGGATGCCTATTAAGGGGCGGTCCTTATGGCCCAGCACCAACACTGTAAGAGGTTTCATTGCACTCTTCTCACTGTGTATTCACAGCTTTCCAAAACACAGAGAGATCGTGTCCAGCCAGATGGCTGTTTGGTTCCCAGTCAGATGGCCACGTGATGCGGCATGTTGATATGGGGCAGTGGTTTCAGCTGTGAGTCGCCTCTGGGTTCCTGCTGCTGCAGTGAGATGCGGAGGCGTCTTCAGGGTCTCTCAGGGCCTCTGTGTACTAACGCTCCCCATCCCAGAACAGTGGGGACTGGGCGAGGGGCTCGCTAATATGCATTCTTAGTGACCACTGAGAGCTTCATTTTACGGCTCAGGATGGGTGAGGCAAGTGTCAAGGAATTCCTGGGTGCTTTTAAATCTCCAGAGGATCTCACAGGGACATTGGAGCACTCACTGGAAGAGCCTCTCCCTCCGTCTCCATTTCGTCCTCAGAGGCAAATGCGCTCAGGCCTGGTGTTTCAAGACTGGAAAACATGCCTGAGTGTCCTGAGGGTCCCACGCTCTTTGCAGTTTGTGGGTGGCAAGAGAAGGCAGCCTCCTGTTTTGTGGTGTCCCTGGAAATTCTTCCCTAAGTGGCCTAGCAAGACTGGAACGAGCTCAGAAGAAACAGTCGTTCCACAAGCCCACAAGCAGGCTTTGAGTCCTGGCTGCGTGGAGATATCCAGATACCCAAGTTTCTTCCTGCAAGCGGCTCGTAATATGGTTGACCGTGTGTCGCATGCAAAACCGGGCAGTACGAGGCGGTGAGTGCATTGTCAGAGGTGGCCTCAAAGAGCGACAAAGGGAGAGACTGATTGTCTTGAGCAGGAGAAAAAGAGGAGAAGGGCATTCCAGGAAAAGAGCTCAAAGAAAGTAAGGACAGAGAGACACCAAAGAGCTTCCACCTGGGAAGAGTGCAGTGTGGCCAGTACAGAGGGTGAATTGATAGGCAAGGAGAATAGTTGGGGCTTGGAGAGGTGGGGGCAGATTGGGAAGGGACTCGTCAACCTGACTCAAGGAGGTGGGAATGAAGGCTGAAGGCAGATTGAGTGGATTGAGGACTCAGCAGGGTTAAACTGGGAGAAAATGAATATTGATAAATTCATGAAGGGAATATTAATATTAATAACAGCAAACATTATTGAATATTTTCTGTGTGCCAAGTAATGTGCTAGGCGCTGCATCCTCATAGATACACCGAGAGATGGGTGCTTAATTGTCTTTTATTTTATAGATAAATAGACTGAGGCTTATGGAGGTAAAATAAATTGCTCAATGTCACACAGATAGTAAGAAGAGTGCCAAACTTCAAACCTTGGTTGTCTTATCCGAGGGAGAAATAATTCAAGATGAGAAATGTAAGGGGAGGAAAAAAGTCAATTTACTTGTCCTGAGTTCTATCTCTAACCTGTTAATTGTACGCCACCCATTTAAAAATATTTTATTTGTCCTAGATGATCCTTCTTTCCAATATCTTTGGTAGAACTTTTTGTCTTTGCTTCTACCTTCTATTATTTCCCTCTCCGTCTGCCATCATCGCTACATTAACACAGTTCATTGTGAAAGTCTTTTTAGGATGCAGTTGTATGAAAAGCATATTGCAAAACAAACATTAGTCTGTAAAATACATGGACAGGGCAGACAGCGTCTATTTGCAGTTTTCTCTGCGTGGGTCATTTGTTTCTCAGTGCTGGGCTTTGGAGAAGACATTCAGAGTGTCTGTTTCGTTTTTCCACATTTCCTGAGTGGGACACAGAGGTTTTGGAACTCATGCATATCCACTGATATTTCGGTACCAACTGAGATGCAAAGTATTTGAACAGGACAAACAAAAAAGAAATGCTTCATCCCTGTACCACCGTGAGTCTGACTCGAGTATTTATGTAGTTCATAAACACAGTTAGCTATAGTGAGGCTTTGGGCGTACGAGTGGGGAGGGGCGAGGAGGCCGTGGTGGACGTGGGCACAGACAGCGGAGGTGTCCTGTCGCAGGTGGGGGATCTGAGAACAGCCCATCCTTGCTCCTTCCTGGGGATCTGAGGTGAAGACATTTTTCAGGGGTGGAAAGGGTGGGGTGAAAGGCCATTCTTGGCCCACACTATGGCTCCTCTTGTCCTCCTGGCAGTTAGGGACTTCTGCTGGTGAGAGGAGTAGCAGCTGAAAGCCACCCCTGGGTAGGGACCCCTGGAGAGTGCCCCTAGGTCCTTCCCCTTCTCCCACACGACAGTGCTCGCAAGGGAAGGAAAACTCAGCGTAACGTTTATGCGTCTCCTTAGGAGTCGTCAGAAAGGACTTGTAGGTCGTGCACCTTTGTACACGCGACATTCTTCAGACGACCCCGTGACAGCAGAGTGCTGTCACCTCCCGAGGTAGGCCAGTTCACGAGAGTGCTTGGTGCCATGTCCTAAAGATCAGGACAGACAAGCTGAGGAAGGTGCTCTCAAAGCAGCCACCCCTGGAACTGAGACAGGAAGCAAGCAGGAATTGTAGGGAGCAGGGACGGTTAGCTGTGGCACCCAAGTCGCTCGCTGCTGGAGTCCGGAGTATGAAAGCCTAACAGAGTGGGCTGAGAGAGTTTGGGAGAAAACTTAAGGACAGCGACTACAGACAACACTTTCAGGGAGTTTTATTGCAAAAAAAAAGGGCGAAGAGAACAAGGAAGAGGGCAGTAGCTGGCTGGCAAAGTCAGTGGAAGTTTTCTGTTTTTGTTTCTAAGATGGGAGAAGCAACAGCAGTTGGGACGCGTAACTGAGAGTCACGTGTGTCATTGTGGCTCCATCTCAAAAGCACAACATGGAGTGAAAAAAGCAAGTGCAGAACAGAACCTACAATATGACAATTCATTTACATTTTTAAAAAACTCCATTAATTCTTTGTGCGTCCACATGTAGTAGACATTCTTCCAAGGTCTTCATGGGCCTGATGCCGTCAGCCCCAGGCCAGAGGTGACTGCTGGCGTGGGGGAGGTGAATGGGATGAGGGAGGAGGAACACTCAGGTGGCATTACACAGATCTCAGGGCTTTGTGTTTTATAAAAGCATCAAACGAAACTCTTAATAATGCTAAATCTAGATGGTGGATCAGCAGATATTTATTTTATTATTGTGTACGCCTCTCTCTTTATGTTGAAATACTTAAGATGTAAAACAAGGAAACACAACAAATGTCATCGTTGTCATCAACAACAACAACAATAAAGGAATTCTCTACCATTTGGGAGATTTCAAACATAGACCTACCAGAATATATAGGGTATTGGTGTTGTGATTTCTCAAGGTATTTTTTTTTTCCTGCCTCTTGATGCTGTGAGACCAAAACTGATTCTTTGCAAGCGTGTCAAGTAAAAGGGTATATCAGTTAATGTTCTGCTCTCTGCCACCTCCCTTCCCACCAAAGCGGAGTGTTCTGGCATGTGGGGCAATTGGGAGGGGGACCGGGGGGGGATTTTGTGATGATGGTGTGTGTCACAGTGTACCTGTACCTTTTATTTAGAGCAGTGTTGACACATCTGCTCAAATACTTTTAGAGAGGAGTTAAGCACAATGCCTGGATGGACCTGCATGATTCCACCACTAGAAAATGTCAAGTTTATCACTGTGGGTTTTGTTTTTCCCCTAATGAGCACGGAGCAGCAGTCACAGTTGTCTTTTTCTTGATATCCACAGTGCTTTACTTTGGCCTTTCCAGGGCATTCTCGTGGTGCTCCATGGTGCCCCACACAGCACGTGCTGCAAACCGCAATGACTGGAAGGTTCTGTGCTATGAGGAAGGGCAGGTGGGCGGCACCGGAAAAGTGGCGACTGGAAAAAGTCTTTTATAATCTATCGAGATGTGAGACTGAGTGTTTCACTTTAAAAACAAGTGAGAGCTGGGCATGGTGCCTCGTGCCTATAGTCCCTGCTACTCGGGAGGTGGAGGCAGGAGAATTGCTCAAAGCTGGGAGTTTGAGCCCAGCCTGGGCAACATAGTGAGACCCCATCTCTACAAAAATAAAAAGCGAGTCAGAAAACAAAGAACTTCTCAGGGAATAGATTCGAGGAAGATCTAGAAGTGACAGAGCAGAGGCACCTGTACCTGTTCCTCTAATTTTGGCTGCCCCGTATTTTCTGAACATATGAGATACAAACATGGTATATCTAATGGACCCATGGAAGAAAGTTCTAGAGAAGTTGGTTTCATTTCAATATAAGGAAGGTTATGTTTTCTTCAAATGATTGAATATGCATCAGAGCAGGGGGCTGCCCCATGCAGTAGACACGGAGGTCAAGCTGGGGGGTTCCCTGTCAGTGAGGTCATGGGTGGTTTCAGGTTTGCGTTAGGAAGGGAGGTTGTACAGGTCTAACCGCAAGAGTGGACTGGTTCTTTGAATGGTTGGGGCTTTCCCCACTGTTTGCATGGCACCATCTCCTGTCCCTTCTACCCCACAGGCACCAGGATAGGAGGACGTCCTTCCAGAGGACAGAAAGTGAGAATACCCCAATCTCTCCCATGACGCTATAGGGATACTGAGCAGGTGCAGGTGAACCAACTACAAATATGCTTGAAGTTTAGGAGCAGACACAGATTCAGTGAAATATTAGATGTCCACACCTGGATACCTGTGGGCCAATTGCCCGCAGTTCCCCTCTGAACAACTTCAGGTAACTAAGAAAGAAGGAAAAGCCACAGTGAAGACAGTGTTTACCTAACTCCTCAAGTTGACCGTTCGGAGTTTGGCTCTGTTTCTCCCTGAGAGGAATGAGAGTTCAGAGCTGGGCGAATCAATTGGACTGCTCACCGGTCACACCTGATCTGGTTGTTGAAAGCACTGAGATCACAGCCCAACTCTTCACGACCCACGTCGCCTGGAGCTCAGCCAGACGTGCAGCAGTCGAGCACACGGGCCTGGCCGGAGTTCCCGGGGGAAGGTTAGGGTGTTTGCCTGAGGACCGCCTGGGACGGAGCCCTTTGGAAGGACACCAGCCAGATGTCCACGCGCACTCAGATGGTGGGATAGCCGCTGCTTTGTTATCCTGTGATACGAAGCAGTGTTCTGGAGCCCGGTGGTCAGGGCAGAGTCATTCGGACACAGTGTCCAGCCCACAGGGACAGGGCAGACTTACAGAGGATGGTCGCATTCCGGTAGCTTCAGTGTAGTGAAATACTTCAGGGTTTCTAGCGAAAGTTTTAGAAATTCTTTCCTTTCCCATCTGACTCTTTGTCAATTGGAGCTGCACAGACATCCAGCATGTGCTACAGTAAGCTACGCCCAAGAAGAGACGGAGACAAGGAGCTGGCAAGGAAAGGTGCCTGACACCCCGTCTCCTTCACGGCCCTCCGCCTTCGCGACGCCACGCCTTCCTCAGGGCAGGAGCTAATCCCTATGTGGAGATGGCTAATCCTTCCTTCGAGGGAGGAGTAGTTTGGAATATTCAAATATAGTGTTTAATGGAGCCTCACAGATTTCTGGAAGCACAGTCTATCCTGGGTTTGATTAGCAGAAACATAAGGGATAATAAAAGCTGACATTAACTTAGCATAATCTTCAAAGCACTTTTGGACAATTTCTACTCAATAATATTCTCATCTACAAACGACAGAACTGACTCAGTGGTTGAGGGGCTCACAGAAGGTCACAGGCCTAGTTCTGGTGAAGCCAGAACTGGATCCAGGTTCCTGCTTTCAAGTCTCCACTGTCTGTTCCGGTGACAGCCTGCCCATTGTCCACCCACTTCTGGCTGCTCAAGTCTGGTAGGAGCTGCTCGGGCGGCAGCTGCAGCTACGGACCCAAATGGCATGAACGTAAGGGATTCCCCACCAAGAGCTAGCAAGTGGCCCTGCGAGACCTCCAGCACTGGGCACGTGCACACGGCTCTCACCTTTTAGTCACTGCAAGAGCAGGGCTTCATCTCTCTCGCTTATCCCTGGAATCCCCACACCTTGAACAAACCCACCCAACGAATACTTGCCGAATTAATCTGTTGCTCTATCATTTCTCCTAGTAGATTATAAGGGAAAGGGCTACATTGTGGCCAGTGGTCACGTCTGCCACATGAACTACGAGAGGTAACGTTATACTGAGTGTTTTAATGGCTTTTAAGAGGTAAGTAAACTTTAAATCCTGGCTCTATGCATTGGTAGCCTTGGACTTTGGCTAGTTACTTAAACCCCTTGGAACCTTAGTTTCATTCTACATACGATGGGAACACAGGAGTGTTGTGTGGATTAAAGGAGATAATGTGCTTTGGATGCTCAGCATTTATACATTTAACATTTTTGGTTCTTACTGTGAGCTTGAATCACATGGACTGCAAGGCTACTCACTGCAGAGAGGAAGAGTAAGCCACCCATGCTGTGTTATCCGTAGATGGATGTTTGGGGAGTCGGGGTGTTCTTGGCATTTATCTCTTAGGTATGTCCAGATTCTATTGCACATGACATGCTCTCAAAAAGGGGACATAACAGTCCTTCCTGCCCACGGTCACTTCCCACTGTATGAATATTTACTGATGGTGGCGTGAATTTCATAGGCATTCTCCCATCAAGATAATGATCGTTCAGTGGTCCCCTTTTTAAGTGGACTGTCAATAAGACAGGAAATTACCAAATGGTATTTAATAACTAAAATATTTCCACTATTTCTATATCCTAATTCACTCAACCCATCCCAACTCTTAAGCTGTTTGGACCGAGTCACCTTTAATTCTGACTTTTGAGTGATTTAATATATATAATATAAATATATATAATTAATTGCATTTGCTGTTGTTTATAATGACCAGATATTCTCAACACTATTTGCTTGCTCCTCAGGACAACCCATTGATTAAGCAGTATTATCCCCATTTTATAGGTGCAGAAAGGGAAGTTGTGGAGGTTGAGTTTGCCCAAGTGTCACAGCCAAGAAGTCACCAAACTCTTGGACTAAGGTGTTCTGACTCCTGAGTTCAGACTTTCCTATTACACCCCAGCTGCACCCCCCCCCACACACTCATCAGTCGTCATCATCAGCTACGATGTAAGGATATTTGTATAGTTAAGTCATTATCTATTTCTCTTTCTGTTCCTACCAGGTTCACTCTAGCTTGCCCTCACTATTTCAGCCCCTTGCACTCCCAAGACCGGCCGTAGCCAAGTTACCTTATTGCAAAGACCTCGGTGGCTGGGTCTGCTTCACCTGTAACTCGTCCCAGCTTTTGCCCAGACATCTGAACCGTAACCACGACTCCCGTTTCAGGACTTGGAAGATGCTCTTCCATTACCTGCCTTTCCCTGGCGCAGCTGACAGACCATCCGTGTGGGTACAGTGCTTTTCGCCTCAATTGTAATAAAAATTTTAATTATTCATCAGTACAGTAGCTGTTAGACAAATGCCCAATTATTATTCATCCATAGCTAAGTAACCTCCTGCTCTTTTTTGGAGCAGTGACAAACACAGCCCTGCCAGAACTGGCTGAGGGCACAGATCAAAGAGCGCTTTGTGTCTTGCTTCACCAGGAAAGGGGACGAAAGCCAGCTCACCGCAGGGCTCCCTGCCACGCCTCTGCCTCCCCCTCACCTGTCCCCTGTGCAACTCCCAGCCTGACAGCCCCGAGCCAGGGAAGCTGGGAGTGGGGGAAGCTTGGATTCCCCAGCCAGCAGGTCTGCAGCTGCCGGGCACCGAGCACAGCCCGCCGGGTCACCTGGCAGAGGCTCTCTGGGCGGAACAGCTGCACGGGGCCTTTTGCCAAAGGAGCAACAGAATTGCAAATGAGGATGTGGAGAGTAGCTCTTGGTTAGATCTGCTCTGTGGCTGATTCTCCTTCACAGTCTGTGGCACCTCCGCACCGGGTCCCCTGTAGGCCCAGGTCACCTGGCGGGCAAATCCGTGGAGGAGGGAGTCTCCCGGGTGGCAGCCCATTCCCTCCCTGGTTTTGCGTTCTCCTTCCCAGGACCCTGTCCCGTCAAGCTTTTCTTCCGGCTCACCTAATCATCAGAACTTTTACGCTGACCCACATCTTATTGGGTGGGGGCTTTTCCTGGGCTGGACGCTTTTCCAGGTTTCTACTTTTTGCTACCTTTTCCTCTCAAAATTTACCACCAGGCAGATCTTGGCTAGAAAGTCTCTTGCACTCCGCCTACTCCTACTCCTCAGGAGGCCTTTCTGCACAATCCGAGAGGCATCCTAGCTTCCCCACGTCCCCGCCAAACACTCTGAGCCCTTGTGGGAACCTGCTTCTGGAGGCTTCCACGTGGTACCTCAGCCCTTTCCTGGGGCCCTTTCTGCCCTCTGCAGACCCCAGGTAGCTCCCAAGTTGCCTCTGACTCCTAACCCCATCCTGCCTGGAGCATCTTCTTCCAGCGTCCCTCATGCCTTTTGTCGTGGGTCTCCAAGGCCACCTCCCACCTTCTGTCCCCTCTTCTGCTCTCTCCTGTGTTGGCTGCCCAGCCCTTCCCCACTGGGGCCCTCCTACCACGATGGCCTCTTCCCGCCACCTAACTCTGTCATACCTGTGGGACCCTCATCCCTCTGTGCTCGGCCTGTTCATACCACTCTGCCTTCACCTTCCTGTCCTTCCTGCAACCCACCTTTCTCTAGGGAACACCACGCATGTGACCTCCTCTACTGTAGGGTTTCCATTCTCTCCTTGCTCTCTCCGTTAGCCTGTCATGGCTTTCCACCTCACTCAGGGTAAAAGCTGAGTTCTTTACAATGTCCATACATGATTGGCCCCCTATTATACTCCGATGACAATAAATTCTATCACTTTCCTCCCCTTCCCTCTCGCTTCTCCAGCTTCACAGGTGAAACCTGATCCTGCCTCAGGGCCTTTCTACTTGCTGCACTCTCAGGCTCTAACACCCTTCACTCAGACAGTCACTGTCTTACTTCTTCATCTTCCACACTCATGCTATGCACAGCGACGTCCCACCTCTCCCTCACCTCACTAACCTAACAATTATATAGCACTTACTACCCCAACACATTTAAATTTTGTTTATTGTCTGCCTCCAGTAGGATCTAAGCTTCATGAGAAGAGGGATTTTGCTTTGTTCACAAATAGTGGAGTGCTGGGGACTGAATTGTGGCCTTCCCCCAAATTCTTATGTTGAAGCCCTAACTCCCAATGTGATGGCATTTGGAGGCAGGGCCTTTGGGAGGTGATTGATTAGGCTTAGCTGAGGTGCTGAGAGTGGGGCCCTCAGGATGAGATTAGTGTCCTTATGGTGTCCAGAAAGTTCTCTGCCTCCCATCCCCTGCGTGAGGACATAGTGAGAAGGTGATTGCAAGTCAGACCCCTCAGGAGAACCCAACCTTGCTGGCTGGCACCGTCGTCTCGGGCTTCCACACTCCAGAACCATGAGAGATAAATTCCTGAGGTTTAAGCCGTGGCATTTTGTTAGGGCAGCCTGAGCTAAGACACGGAAGCTTGTTATTTGCTTAAATGAATACGTTAGTGTTCCGTGCAGCAAGGGGCCAGGAGAGGAAAGCTGGGGTTTCGCTGTGGTTGTTACTTGTTTGCTCGATGCTGCTGCCTCTCCCCACCTGTGCGTAAAGCCCTTCCTGTTTCCAGGTTGTCGCCACCTGGCCTCACCCGGTCCTCCCGCTCCGGTTTCTGTTCCCCACCCTCTCCCCGTAACTCTCACTGAGAACTCTGGAATCCGGCTTCCTTCTTACTCTTCCTCCAACTACATTGTTAGCAGCCACAAAGGTGATCTGTGTCTCAGACTGCTTCCTCGTTTCAAGATCTCCTTAAGGCATTTACCCTGCCACGGGGACGTGTCCTTCCCCACGACGAGCACACCCCCTTGGAACTCGTGGACTCCCGTGTTTCCCGCTGTCACTGAAACACCATCCTGATAACTCCCTTGTCATCTCGTTCCACCACACCTGCTCTTTCGCTTCCCAGAGAATCTGACAGGCCAGGAGGCCCTTGTTCCCTCTATTTCTCCCTGGGCAGTAAGGTCCAGAGTTGTCACAAGTGGTTGTGCCTGCTGAGGAGGCAGGAAGGGGCTGAACCCAACCTGCACTTTGCTCGGCAAGCTGTGTACTGGGGCAAGGCAGGTGTCCCCCAAGGAAGGAACATGTTTTTTTCTTCGTATAAAGGACAGACCCTGCCAAGTCATGTGCCTACAGGATTGCGTGTGCCTAGCAGGGTGTTTTAAAAGGTGTTCAGGGAGGCATCCTGTCGGCCAGCAGCTATACCCTGTAGTGGAGGCTGTCCAGACTTCTTGAGCTCTTTCTACACTTTGATGGTTCTCCACGGTTTAGATACCAGCCTCCCAACAGAGGTGCAGAGGGGAAGGGAGATGAAGCACACACACACACACACACACACACACACACACACTCACACTCAGAGTTCGTTTCTCAGCCTCCCTTGCTGCTAGGGGCAGGTATGTGATTTGGGCTCCACCAGTCTAACGCTCCCACATGGGTCTTTGACTCCAGGCAAGGCAGAGCAGGGGCATCTGTTTCACCAGGAGGGCGGTGGCAGGGGTGGTTCTAGAGCGGGCAGCCATGGTGGCAGGTCTCTGAGCGCAAGCTTCACGGTGATGGCGGAGGCTCAGCTCCCTTGATGGGCCAGTTCCACGGCGTGTGGTGGGGAGTCATTCCTGGACGCTCAGCCAAGAGTCTGTTTCTTTACACCTCTCAGCAATTTTTTGAGCTATCTATAGCCCCTTCTGCTTAAACTAGCTGGAGCGGATTTTGTCGCCTCTAACGAGAACACTGGGTCCATAAGCACCCTCCCTGCCTCTCTCCCCGCCTTGACAGCCCAAGTACTGTGATCATCTGAGCTACTCTCCTCTCGTCACCCTGATGTCTCCTACCGCCCTTCCTCTGCACCCACCTGACAACCTACCTACCCCCTGCTTCCTCTCCTTTTACACCTGGGCAGCTGAGCAGCTTTTTGGGAAACCACATAACCATGCAGACCGCCACCAATTGCGTCTCAACCTCAAGTGGGTCTCGGTGGGTGTCCAGTGCAGTAATCCTTCCGTTCTCTTGTTATGCCCCCCCTCCTATTCTCTTCAACAACTTGGGACGCTCACCATTCTCCACATGCGTGGCCTTCTGCATCTCAGCAGGCAGCATGTAGACTCCCTGCTCCCCTCGCTCCATGCCCCTGTCAGTCTATACGCATCCTTCCTACACTTCCTCCAGGTCAGCACGTGGGCACCCTTCTCCTACCCGAAGGCACCCTCATCACAGTGCTTCCAACACTGCCGCTTCCCACCCTCCCTGGGACCTTTCTTCATCCGTTACCACCATTTGCTCTGGCATCTTCTGCTATTCTTTCTCTTTTCAAAAAATAACTCGAAAAACAGTTAGTTTGCATGTTGGTTAATTATTTTGTATGCAAATTGTTTCCTCATATGTGAGCAAATCAGTTCTTAAGCTGAGTTAAGGATTTATAAAAAAAAGAGTAGAGATTGGGGAAAAACTGCAGACAGTGCACACAGTAAATCTTATCTGCACTTTTTTTGGGGGAGTGGTGGTAAACTGATTAGCTGGCAGTTAGCAAAGACAGCCAGTCTGGGCCTCTCGTCCTTGAATAGGTTAAGAAGGGACATCAAAGAAAATGACTCCAGTTGTTTATATGTTCTCGAGAAAACCTTGAGAGTCTGGCTGAGGAGCTCATGTTCTGGGCTCTTCTGTGATGTCTGCCAGTGCCCTTCCATCAGCACTCCCAACTCTGTTCTGATCTCTCACTCTGGAACCTCTCACCATGCTCAAATAATTGCCACCTCCAAATTATTCTCCTTTGACCTCCCCTGCCAGCAGCCCTCCAAGTTCTTATTCAAATGTCTCTGAAAACTCACTTCTTCTCTCTGTTTCCTCAGCTCCTTTTTCTTCCTTAGTCCATGTGGATCTGTCTTCTGAACCCCATCATTCTACCAAAACCCTTGTGCAAAGGTCATTCACGACCTATGTACCAAACACAGGTGATGTTTTTTAGTTATCTTCTTCCTGGATTTTTCTGCTACCTCTGACACTTTGGCACTCCCAAGATACCTGTCCATCCTGGTTCTTCATGCACATCTGTTGTCATCCTACACAATGACATCCATTGTCATTCAGAGGCTGCCCCGTCCATGGGCTTCTACTCTTCATATTGTCGCCTTAGATGCCGGCATTCCCCAGGGTTTTCTCGGCCAGTTCTCTTCACTCTAGACTCTTGGTATCATCTATTGTCATTTTTTACAGCTAATGACTATGTTTAGTGACTCCAAAACCAGCCAAGCATTCTTAGGAAATCATACGGAAGAAAATTACAGTCAAGTGGAGGGGAGAGGGTTTGTTTTATCCTAAGATAGAAACACAAACACATCACTGAACTCTTGGCATTTATTATCCACCTTCACTGGGTAGTTACTCGGGTGTTCGTGATGAGATGATCACTTGCAAAGGTGACAATGGAGCACCCCTTTGGCCAAATCACTCCTTTTCTGCAGCAGGGACTTCACAGTGAAGACTGGGAAGTGGCTGTCTTTTGGGTCACTCCCTCCATCTGTTGTCCCATGAGGTCCCCTGTCAGTATTGACACAAATGAAGTACATTACAGGCAAGGAGAGCTGCTATCCCTCAGATGGCCACAATCTACCCGGTCGGGCCATCCATAAGCTGTTTTTCTGGTATTAGAGCATAATGACGGTGCTCCATTGTGTGGCAACAGGTAAAGAGACTTCTTGAGAGGCTGGTGTTGCATTTACAATTTTTGTACCCAGAATTTGTTCTGTGAGCACTGATAGAATTCCCTGGAGGCAGCTGAAGGGGCATGAGGATTAAGAAGGGTGTCCCCTCCTCAAGGACCTACCCCTCTGCCACCCAGAACTACCCCCTGCCCCCTGCAGCACAAATTATCTCTGCCTTATATTTGGACATTCAGTCACCCTTTGGTTTGGCATTTTCCTGTCCTCCTCTATCCTGTGTATGTGACTTGCTCCTTGAAGGCAGAGGCCATGGAGGTTGCACATGACCCATTTCTAGCGAGGAAAGAAACAGAGGAAAGAGCCCAGGCCTTGAAACAGAAAGAACATAAACTGTGGGCTGGAAAAACCTGTGTGTGGGTTCTGCTCAGTCACTTATAGATTGTGTGACCTTGGGGTACTTAGTCATCTGAAACTGTGCTTAGTTAAATATTGGAATAAAAATTCACTTTATCATATGGTGGTTGCAAAAATTAAATGAGAAATCACAGGTAAAGCACTTGGCATTTATTAAATGTCTCCAAATGGTAGCTGTTAGTAGTATCATTAAGAGAAGCTTAGTATTTCTTGCTTGTATTGCTTTCTCCTTTTTCCCTGGGGAATTCACTCAGCCCGAACATGCTGTGTAGTGGATAATTTCTCTCTCAACTCTCTACTGTATACACAGCACACTTAGGCATTTATCATTGCTGGTGAATATTAATGCGTATATTTGTATGTTTATGGTTTGTGTCCTAAACTCAGTGTAAGGTTTCTGAAGTCAGAATTGTATTTTATAGCTTTTGAATCTCTATTGACTTACACGATGTCCCAATCATTAGTAGATGCTCAATAAATATTTGGTTGACAGATGAATAACATTTCACCTTAGAATGTAATTATACACCTGCTGGGGTGAAAATACCACCTTAACCTTCACTCCATATTCTACTTTTCCCTCCACATTCTGTTATACAGCCCTGACCCACCCAAGTTGGCACCTACTGTGGTAGCCCAGGCTAGAACAGATTGCTTTGCAAATACTTGGCAAAGAAATAATCTATTTGTGGATAAGCAGAAATTGGCTGTATCTCCAGTAGAGTTATGAATTGTCACTATTAACACCCATGAGTCACTAACATGGTGGGCTGAGTGATTTTTCTGCAAAGCTTATAGGGCATATCATACTAAAAATGACACTATCTTAGTCTGTTTTCTGTTGCTATAACAGAATACCACAGAATGGGTAACTTATAAAGAAAAGAAGTTTATTTCTCACAGTTCTTGAGGCTGGGAAGTCCAAGAGCATGGTGCTGGGATCTGGTGAGGGTCATCCCATGGAAGAAGGTGAAAGTGATTGCATTACACAGAAGAAATTGGGCCAAACTTATCCTTTTTATCAGGAAACCACTAAAATGAAAACTAACCAGTCTCTTGATAATGTCATTAATACATTCATGAAAGTGGAGCCCTCATAGCCTAATCACCACTTAGAGGTCCCCTTCTTAATACTATTACAAAGGCAATTACGTTTTCAACACAGATACTTTGGGGGATATATTCAAACCATAGCATTCTACTCTTGGTCCCCCAGATTCATATGTTTCTCACATGTAAAATACAGTTGACCCTTGGATAACACAGGTTTGAACTGTGCCAGTCTCCTTACATGCAGATTTTCTCCTGCCTCTGTCACCTATGAGGCAGCAAGACCAACCCTTCCTCCTCCTTCTCCTCCTCCTCAGCCTACTCAGCATGAAGGCAAGGATGAAGACCTTTATGATGATCCACTTCCATTTAATGAATAGTAAATATATTTCCTTTCCTTATGATTTTCTTAATAACATTTTCTTTTCTCTACCTTTATTGTAAGAATGAACTATATAATATATATAACATAAAAGATGTGTTAATCAACTGTTATCAATAAGGCTTCTGGTTAACAGTAGGCTATTCATAGTTAAGTTTTGGGGGAGTCAAAAGTTATATGTGGATTTTCAACTGTGCAGGGGGTTGGTACTCCTAACCCCACACATTATTGAAGGGTCAACTGTACATTCATTTCATCTCAATCTTGTTCCAGCGTCAACTCAAAAGTCCAAAGCCCAGAGTCTCATCTGAATCGGATATGGGTGAGACTCAAGGCTTGATTCATCGTGAGGCAAATTTCCCCAGATGTGAGCCTATGGAATTAAATAAGTTATTTACTTCCAAAATACAATGGTGGAACAGGCATAGGATAGACATTCCCATTCTAAAAGGGAGAAATAGGCAAGAAAAGATGGGTAACTAGTCCCAAGCGAGTCCAAAACCCAACAGGGAAAACAACATTAAGTTTTAAAGCTGGACTTTTAAACCTTTGACTGGTTTTAAACCTTTGACTTCATGTTTTATATCCTTAGCTGGTACAGGGTTGCACCACCAAGGCCCTGACCCCATGGCTTTGCTGGGTGAGCCCACGCTTCAGCTCTCTTGAATTGGTGTTGCATGCTGGTAGCTCTAAAGTTCTGGAAGTCTTCATGGTGGTCCTGCTTCCAGGGTTCTGCTAGGCATTGCCCTAGGAATGGCTATCTGTGATGGCTCTGCTCCTAAGACAGGTCTCTATCTGGCCCCCAGACTGTCTGCAACATCCTTTGAAATCTAGGTGGAAGAAGCCATGCCCTACTCTTGCATTTTGTGCACCTACAGACTTAACACCACATCTGGGATGCCCCTCCCCCCCCCCGATTTGCTATTTGTGCCTTCTGGAGCAGCAGGTTGAGCAGCCCTAGGGTTGCTTAAACCACAGCTGGAGTGGCTGAGGAGTATTGTGCTGGGATACAGGGAGAATGGTCCTGAGGCGGCTCTAGGCAATAAGCTTGTTAAGGGTGTCCTGATCCTGTTCCCCCAAACCATTCTGCCCTCTTAGAGCTCTGGGCCTGTGATGGGAGGGGCAGCCTTGAATATTTCTGGAACGCTTTTGAGGTCTTTCTCCCATTGTCTTGATGAGTAACCTCTGGCTCCTTTTGTCTGTGCTATAGTATTCTGCCCTATTCACAGGGAATGTGTTCCAAGACCCCAAGTGGATGCCTGAAACCAACGATAGTACCGAAACTGTACTACTATGCTTTTTCCTGTATGTATGTACCTATAATAAAGTTTAATTTATAAATTAGACACATTAAGAGATTAACAACAATAACAAAATAGAACAATTATAACAATATACTATAATAAAAGTTATGTGAATGTGGTCTCTCTCTCACAATGTCTTATTGTACAATACTCACCCTTCTTGTGATGATATGAGATGATATGATGCTTATGTGATGAGATGAAGTGAGGTGAATGATGTAGGCATTGTGACATAGTGTTAGGCTACTATTGACCTTCTGTGTTCCTGAATCTGTGTAAACATCCCTTATTTGCAGTAAATGGCTTGGTGTCACTTGTTTCAGGGAAGCCCTTGCTGAAGTCTTTGTATAGGCTCGATGCTTTCTGGCGCAACACATTGCTATCAGTCAGAACACGCTTTCTCTTCATATCTTAATGCTTTTTCCATCTTAACTAAGCGCTTATCATGCACCGTGGCTGCAACTTTTGCACGTGAGGTGCGACAGCAAAACTAGCACAATTTCTTTTTCCTTTTTCACAATTTCACAGATAGAAGATTCTTTCTTACGATAGATCTTAGCAATCTCGTCACGTGATTTTTTCTCTTTATTGAGAACTTTTACCTTTTAACTTAAAGATTTCTTTAGTAAGTCAAAAACTTTTACCTTTTCACTTAAAGGAAGCACTTTACAGCTTCTCTTTGGCATATCCAAATTGCCAGCATCACTACTCTTGTGCTTTGGAGCTATTATTAAGTAAAATAAGGGTTATTGAACACAAACCACTGTGATACCATGATAGTCAGTCTGATAAATGGGATGGCTACTAAGTGACTGGTGAGTGGGTAGCATATCTGGTGTGGACACACTGGCCAAAGGGATGATTTGTGTCGTAGGTGTGATAGAGCAGGACGGCTCAAGATTTCATCACACTACTCAGAATGGCACACAATTTAAGACTTATGAATTGTTTATTTCTGGAATTTTCCATTTAATATTTTTGGACCATGGTTGATGATGGATAACTGAAACCTTGGAAAGTGAAATTTTGTATAAAGGGGGGTACTGCAGCAGTCTCTTTAGCAAATGGTCACTTGGCTACACCTGAACATGCTTTTTCATTTTTACATGGCCAGGCTGTAAATTTTCCAAATTTTTCCACTCTGCTTTTCTTTTCTTTTTTTTTTTTTTTTTGAGACAGAGTCTCACTCTGTTGCCCTGGCTAGAGTGCCGTGGCATCAGCCTAGCTCACAGCAACCTCAAACTCCTGGGCTCAGGTGATCCTTCTGCCTCAGCCTCCCAAGTAGCTGGGACTACAGACATGCGCCACCATGCCCGGCTAATTTTTTTCTATATTTTAGTTGGCCAATTAATTTCTTTCTATTTTTTAGTAGAGATGGGGTCTTGCTCTTGCTCAGGGTGGTCTCGAACTCCTGAGCTCAAACGATCCGCCCACCTCGGCCTCCCAGAGTGCTAGGATTACAGGCGTGAGCCACCGCGCCCGGCCTGCTTTTCTTTTAATTATAACTTCTGTCTTTAAGTCATTCCTTTGTTCTTGCATCTCACTGTATGTGGTTAAAAGTAGCCATACCACAACCTGAAAGCTTTGCTACTTAGATATTAATTCTACTCATTATCCTAGTTCATTGCTCTTAAGTTCTGTATTCCATAAAGTCCTAGGACACAGACACAGTTCTACCAAGTTTTTTACAGCTATTAATATGTTATGAGCATGATCTTTGCTCTGGTTTCCAATACCTTGTTCCTCATTTTCATCTGACACCTCATCAGAATGTCCTTTACTGTGTATCAATGTTCTGATCATGACTGCTTAAGCAATCTCTAAGGTTAATTAATTAGAGATTACTTAAGTGGTAATTTTATTTTCCCTTCATTCTTCAACAAAAAATGACGTGTACTATATACTCTTCAGAACCTTACTTTATTCATTTAACAATATGTCCTACAAATCAGTTAGTATCAATTCATAGAGATGGTTCACATTCTTTTTCATAGCTGCATAATATTCTACCATGTGGATATACCATTGTTTATTCAATCAGACTTCTTTGAATAGGCATTTAGAGTTATTTCTAGTATTTTTGTTAATACAAATGATACTGTAGTTGAATAACTTATGCATATATTGTTTCATATTTGTAGAAGTATATTTCTTCAGGGTAAATTCTAAAAATATGACTGTTAGGTCAAAGAATAAAGGCATGCAGTGTTTTATTGGAAATTTCCAAATTTTCCTCCATGTGGGTTGCACTGTTTCACACTCCAACCAGCAATGTTAATATATTACAGGGCCTGTTTTCTATGCCTAACTGAGCGTATTCTCAAGAATTTGATTTTTTCATATCTTGATAGGTGAGAAATGGTGTCTCACTATGGATTTAGTTTGAATCTTTCTCATTATAGTGAAGTTGAACATGTTTTCATATGCTAAGGTACATTCTCACTTCATGACTGGGCTATTACAGTAGCCTCCTAACTGGTTTCATTGATTTTGTTCTCTCTTTAAATTTCTGCAGTTCTTCTAGGGAATTTTTTCTAACACAAGCAATCTGATCATGAAGCACACTTGGTAAAAGTCATTCAATCATGTCCATTATTTATAGGGAAAGAATCTAAGCTTTTAGCATGGTGTGCAAAACACTTCATAATCAGTTCCCTGTCTTCCTTGATTCTAGCCTCTCATCCCTATGTCCCCTGCTCTATTCACTCCAAATATGTCTTCCAGCCTTTATGTATGCCATTCCTTCTTCTTGGAATCTCTTTTTCCCTCTTTACTAGAAAACTCCTACTCATAGTTCAAAACCCAGTTCGAATATCATTCCCTTGATAATGTCCTTCTTAACTCCCTCAGTAGAGCTACTCACCCCTCTGGGTTTCTCTAGAACTTTGCAGCACTGACCCCTACAACAGCACTCATCAGACTGTGCTATAATTGTTCATTTTAAAAGCCATATTCACTATGCTTTGAGCCCAGAGACTTATTTTACATAACCACCCCCAGTTTTAAACACTGGCCAGTTATATAGTGAGCGCCAAAGGAATGTCTGCTTAATAAGCAAGTGAATAATGAGTAGGATTTCATCCTCCTGGTTTCTGCTGATATAAAATTTGATCTTTTCTCTTTCTCTCTTTGGGGTTTCCTTTTTATAGTATGCTAATGCATAGATTTAGCTGCTTAGTAGGTATGATGAGGCTTGTGACAGTTCCACAGCTTACTGCCAGCCAGTCTCGTAGGCTAACTCCCTTCTGCAAAGGATGGGTCATCCAATTATTGGATCTTAGAGCTGGAAGGGATGTTGAGGAATCATTTGGTCCCTCCTCCTCAAGGCTCCATTCAAAGTGAGAGGGAAGCGTGGGTTGCGTCATTTCAGATCTCAACGACATTTCGGTGCACACCTTTCCTTTCAAATATGTGTCCAATAGTGGCTTAGATAAGTCATTGTAGTTTTGGACAGGACGGATTACAGGGATGACCGGAATTGAATTTTAGGGTAACAAAGTAGATATTTCTTTCCAGGACAAACAAAGTGCAAATGCCTTGTCACTAGAATTATCCTATCTTCCTGCAGATCTTTCTGGTGACGATATGGTGTAGATGTGACTAACATGTCTGAAGAACACAGGTGAGGCTATTTCTGTCTATGCATTTTCATCATCCGATTCTCTACTCTCTCGCATTATTACAATTTCAGCGCAATGAAGAGCTAAGCTGTTACAGCACCCCCTACCAACACGATCCAAACGGAAATGGGCATTGGACTCCCACTCGCCAAAGCCCGTCAAGATGGGGTTCCTCTCTGTTATCTAAGGAAGATTTATCGACCGATTTTTTAAACAGTACTTTTCTTCCCCCCTGAATCAATTTTGTGTGTGTGTGTTTCCCGTTCTCCACTCCCTCCAGTATAAACAGATAAACTGTTGCACCAGCCCCATAAGGAAGACGTCTTAGCAGTTTGGAGCGCGGCTGTGCCGTGTCACACATTAGGGAGCAACTGTTGTCACACATCTTAATCCTTAACCAAGTTTGTTGTGCTTCCTCTGAAGAATAGTACAACCTGGAAAACTGCCCAGAGAGATGCAAATGATATTTGCATTCGCTGTAGGATGTAATTTATTCAAGCAGGTGCTGTGCCAGATACTAGAGATAGGCCATGGTCCTTGCCTTCATGGAGCTAATTTTCTACTGGGGGAGCAGAAAAATAAACCAAATGAATAGATAAGACAATTAAAACAATTAAAAATATTACGAAGGAAGCAAGTGAGAGGATGAAGTAGAGGACAGTAGGAGAGACTTACTTTTTTGGTTGTTTTTTTTTTTTTTTTTTTTTTTTTTTTTTGAGACAGGGTCTCACTCTGTTGCCTGGGCTAGAGTGCCATGGTGTCATCATAGATCACTGTAACCTCCAACTCCTGGGCTCCAGCAATCCTCCTGCCTCAGTCTCCCAAGTAGCTGGGACTATAGGCACATGTCATCAGGCCTGGCTAATTTTTCTGTTTTTAGTATAGATGGTGTCTCACTCTTGCTCAGGCTGGTCTTGAACTCCTGGCCTCAAGCATTCCTCCCACCTTGGCCTCCCAGAATGCTAGGATTACAGGTGTGAGCCACCTGTGCTCGACCATGACTTAACTTTTGGTAGGTTGGTTGGAGATGATCTCCCTGGAGAGGTGATCCTTGTACTGAGACCTGAAGGACAGGAAGGGACCAGCTTGATGAAAAGCAGGACAAACACCTTTCCATGCACATGAAATAATATATATAAAGGCCTGCAGTAGCAAAGACTTTTTTATTATTATTATTTTTTAAAAAGGAATTGGAGGAAAGAAAAATATGAAGCTGGAGCTGAATGCACAAGGAAGAGAGTGGAACAAATGAAGATGAGGCAAAGAGTAGGCAGGGTCACAGCCCGCAGGGCCGTGGGGTGCCGTTCGAGTTTCACTGTGAGAGCAACGGGAAGACATTGTGGGGTTGTACATGACCCTATTTACCTTTTATGAAGGTTACTTTTATTGCCTTGAGAATAATTGGGAGGGAGCCAGGTTGGAAGAAGGGAAACCCCTGGAAGGCTGGATGTAACCAGGAAGAGGTGCTGGTGGCCTATTTGAGGAGGGTGGTGGCAAAAATGGAAAGAAATGGATGATCAAGAAATATTTTGGATGTTAAGTGGATGGGTCTTAGTGATAGATTGGACATTGTAGGATGAGAAAAAGGGAGGGATCAGAGACAATTTACAGATTTGCCAGTCTTTAGCAAATAGGTAGATGGTAGTACTCATTTTTTTTTCCTTCCTCCCTTCTGATGGAATCTCACTCTATTGCCTGGGCTAGAGAGCTGTGGCATCATCACAGCTCACAGGAACCGCAAACTCCTGGGCTCAAGCAATCCTCTTGCCTCAACCTCTCGAGTAGCTGGGACTACAGGTGTGCACCATGACATCTGGCTAATTTTTTCTATTTTTAGTAGAAACAGGGTCTCACTCTTGCTCAGGCTGGTCTTAAACTCCTGAGCTCAAGCAATCCTCCCGCCTTGGCCTCCCAGAGTGCTAGGATTACAGGCGTGAGCTACCACACCTGGCCCATATTTTCTTTTTTAAAAGTATTTTTACCTATATATGTATGTATATGTTTGTGTATATATACATATTTAAAAATGAAACAGTACTAAAAAAATGCATAGCTGAACATATTAGTCCCTTCCTATGCAACAGTTTTTTCCCCAGAGGCAAACATCTTCAATTCTTTCAGCTACGCTCTTGGTATTTATTTCTCAGTTTCTAAATAATATGTTTACATTGCTATTTTCCTTAAATGCCTTTTGATCCGTGGCTGGCTGTTTGCAGTGAAGAGTGAGAGCCTACGCACGGGCTGAAGCTTCGTGTGCATGGCTGGGCCTCGCCCTGGTTAGTAGGAGGCTTCTCGGGAGGAAACAGGCAGTGAAGCAGCCACACAGCTGTGTCTGAAGGTCATTTCTGTGGGGCCACTCAGTTTCTCCACGGAAGAAACTGCCTGGGAGTTCTTGCTTGGAACTGGCCCTATTTTTCTGGGAGCAGGGCCAGAAAGGGGAGCGGGCTATGCTTCCTACTGTAAAGTGTGCAGACTTTCTGTGAGTTACCCTATTTTCAGCTCTAAGTCTCCCTTGCACCCTTCTCTATGCCTGGTGTCTGGAGCTACAAAAGACCAAACCTCTGGTCTTCTGTCTGGCTCAGCCAGGGCTCTGATCACCCTTATCATATGGGTGGATGGGTGGGAAAAATCAAGAATTCTGGGTTTGAACGTGTGATGAGAGAATCATAAGTGTGCTGTGAAGTCTGTAGCTGGGTATAAGGTTTGAGGATCTGAAAGGTCCTGTTTGGAGGTTCAGGCCTGGGGTCACCAGCTCTTGAGGGTGCCTGAGGCCATGGAAATAGATGTCATGGTCTGAGAGAGTGTACAAAGAAGTGATGGGGAGGGCCTCACTCCTGAGGGGCTCCAGCAGCGGAGAGGGAGCCTATGGGCTGGGGTGAAGGAACAGGGATGGGGGAGTATCCCTCTTTGAGGAGAGGGGACAGAAAAGGCCCACCTCCCTTTGTCTGGGAAAAAATGATACCTGAGAACCCGAGTGTCCATCTATGGAAGAGAGAATCAACAGAATGTGGTCTATCCATACAATAGAGTATTACTCAGCCTTAAAAAGGAAAGAAAGTCTGACACAGGCTACAGCATGGATGGATTTGAAGGACGTCACGCTAAGTGAAAGAAGCCAGTCGCAGAAGGACAAACACTGTGATTCCACTTAGATGAAGCACCTAGTGTAGTCAGACTCACAGACACGGACAGCAGGATGGTGGCTGTCACAGGCGGGTGCTGGGAGGGAAGGATGGGAAGTTAGTGTTTAGTGCGTCTAGAGTGTCGGTGTGGGAAGACGTAAAGTTCTGGAGATGGATGGTGGTGACGATTGCCTAACAATGTGAGTGTACTTAGTGCCACCGAACCTACACTTCAAAATGGTCACAATGATCAATCTCATGTTGTGTCTATTTTACCACAATAGAAAAGAAGGAAATTAGAAAGTATCAGGTAATTTCTGAGACTGATGATGAAGTAAAACAGAATGATATGGAAAAACAAACAAACCAACCAAAACTGGTCAGTGAAGACAGGCAACAGAGCCCCGAGAACCTGCTGTGTTAATTTAGCCTGCTTTCCCCACCCCTCCTCAGCCTGTCCCACCCTTCCATGCTGTTTTTGTGTCATCCTTATGCAGGTGGGTGTGGTGTAGAAAGAAAGTAAAAGGTGAGAGCTGGAGAGCAAGTTGGTCAAAGAAGAAAAATCTGGGGAGGTTGAATTCTGGCGAGAGTGAAGAACGAGGGGAGAAGGAGGGACAAAGAGATGAGGGAGAAATGCTCTGGTGAAGGTGTGACAGCCAGGCTCAAGGACAAAGGCAGGTTAGCTGCTCACTGTCCTGGGCTTGCCTGGCACACATGTGACAGGAATCAGGGTGGAGGTCCCACAGAGCTGCCACACAGCTGGAGCAGCTGGGTGAAGCAAAAGCAAGTCGTGCTTCTCTGCACCTGCAGAAGCTGATTCTGCATGAGGAAGGTGTGCTTTCGCTCACACCGTCACCTGTGATCATAATGCTTCTTACGTCACGCCCCACTGTGCAGAAAGAATTTTGGAAAATATATGCATGCATTTCTGAACTCTGTCACTATATCAAACTCACAAAGAAAATGCATGAGAAATATGATTTTGGTGTAGTGCACAGAAGAGAATCTTAAGGGCGATCCATGATTTTTTTTCCAGAACACTTATATCATAGGTAGTACCTGCTTATTTAAATAAATTAGGAAATTAAGGTAGACGAACGAGGAAGATGACAATCTTCCCAAATTCCATTCCCTGGGGAAAACCACTGTTATCAGATGGATGTACTTCAATTTCTATTTTCCTCTCCCTGAATCTGGGCTGCAGGTTGGTGACTGCTTCAATCCACAGAGCAGGGCGGAAGTGAGGCTCGGCAACTTCTGAGGCTGGTCATAAAAGCCTCGCAGCGTCTGCCTTTCTCGTTGGAACACTTACTCTCAGAACTGAGTTTCCAAAGGAGAGGTCTGACTACTCTGAGGCTGCCATGCTGTGAGGAAGCCCCAGCTGTCTGAGGTCACAAGCAAGCGCACTGGTTAACAATGCCAGCTGAGTCATCGTGGCCTAAGTACCAGACATGTGGGTGAAGAAACCTTCCTATTTTTCTAGCCGAAGCCATTTGAGTGACATACTGCCAAGCAGTTCCTCCCAGCTGGGCCCAGGCATCAATAGGCAGAGATAAGCCACCCTGCTGTGTCTTGCCCAAATCTCTGACCCACAGAATCTGTGAGTATGAGGAAATGGATGTGGTTTTATGCCACTAAGCTTTGGGGTGGTTCATTATGCATTTATAGGTAACTGGAACACCAGCCATTCAATTTCCCTTCTCAGAGACAACCACCATTACTAGTTTCTTGTATCAAAGATAGTTTATCACATTGACTGCTATGTGAGTTGTATTTAACTCAGGCTAGTTTTGAGCCTAGGGCTAGTTTTGAGCCTTGAACCAAACCCTGCAGTTGGTTCATAGAAATCTTACTTGTTGATGTTCTTATTGTTATAATTAGTATTGAAAATTTAATTCTAAAACTGTAGATTGGGTTGCATTATAACTCATACACAGAAAATGATAAAAAATAACAAATTAGAGAGGATTATTTGTTTTAATAGAACACCGTGGCCACCAGGGAAAAAATTTTTTTCTAGTGTGGCAGTCAATGTGTTAAGACTATACAATCATATATTTTCTCTTTTAATTTTTAATACAATTGGTTGCACATTGTTCTGCATTTTGATTTTTTAATTTATTTAACAACATATCTTGGAGATTGTTCTTCATCTGTACATATATAGCCTTTTTATTTTTTTCATAGCTGTATAATGTTTTATTATATAAATATATCATAATTTAAATGACTAGCCCTATATTCTTAAGCATTTAAATTATTTTGAATTTTTAAATTTTATACACTGGTTGTGATGGCTGGGGTGGCATTTGTGATTTCGGTGACATTAACAAGTTGCTCTCCGTGGAGCTACTGTGGTTTTCTCTCCTAACAAAAATGCCTGAGAGTATCAGCTTCTCCACAAATATAGTGTTTTGTCAAGTTTTTCTTTTTCATCTGTTAACAAAGACAATTTTATTTCTTTTCAATATGTATACATTTTTTTTATTTCAGCATATTATGGGGGTACAAATATTGCCCTTGCCCCCTCCACCTCGACTCAGAGCTTCAAGCGTGTCCATCCCCCAGACCGTGCACATCTCACTCATTATGTATGTATATACCCATCCCCTCCTCCCCCCTCCC
>VBSM01002616.1:46829744-46849576 GCA_008086735.1 Cheirogaleus medius
TATGTTTTTGTCTGCTTTGTCAAATATTAGATGGCTATATGAGGATGGTTTTATTTCTGGGTTCTCTGTTCTGTTCCACTGGTCTATGTCCCTATTTTTGTGCCAATACCAAGCTGACTTAATTACTACAGCTTTGTAGTATAGTTTGAAATCTGGCAAATTGATACCTCCCATTTTGTTTTTATTACCTAGAATTGTTTTTGATATACGGGGTCTTCTCTGGTTTCATACGCAGCATAAAATTATTTTTTCTATATCTGTGAAAATTGATGTTGGTATTTTAATAGGGATTGCATTGAATCTGTAGATCGCTTTGGGTAGTATAGACATTTTAACAATGTTGAGTCTGCCGATCCACGAGCATGGTATGAATTTCCATCTGTTTACGTCCTCTGCTATTTCCTTCCTCAAAGTTTCATAGTTCTCCCTGTAGAGGTCTTTTACCTCCTTAGTTAAGTATATTCCTAGGTACTTTATTTTCTTTGTTGCTATTGTGAAGGGTATTGAGTCTTTGATTTGGTTCTCAATTTGACTGTTATTGGCGTATAGGAATGTGTGTTTTGTCAAGTTTTGTTTTAAATATCTACCAAACAAATTGATAGGAATGATATATTACTATCATTTGAATTATTTTGTTATTTTATTATTTATCTTATGAGTGAGGTTGGACATCTTTTCGTATGATTAAAAGCCATCTGTATTCTTTTTTTGATGACCATTGTTTCTATCATTTGCCTATTTTCCTAATGGACTGTGGTCTTTTTTACTTTTTATTTGTTGAGCTCTTTATATAGTAAAGATATTAACCCTTTGTAATGTAAATTTAAATTATCTCAGTTTTTTCTTTTTGCAGTCTTTTTTTAAAAGAATTAAAACTATTTTCATGTTGTCAAATTGCTCAGTCTTTTTCTTTAAGGTTTCTGAATTTTATGGCATTTGCAGTTTGTCAGGTAGGATTCCAAGTATCACACAACTACCAGAAACCAAAAGTCTAAACACAGTGACTCAAGTGAACAGGACTTGATTTATTTCATCCCATAGTGAGAAGTCTAGGGATAGGTGGTTGCTAGCCTTGGTTTAGCTGTTCAACAATATCAGGCCTAACGTCTCTTATTCTACTCACTTGGTCTTTCTCTTTTGATCCCAAGATGATTTCTACAAAACTAGCTTTTCAAAGGAGACGAGGTGCCAACATATCTGTCCATTTTTATTGGGAAAGCAAGAATTTTCCCAGGAGATTTCCACTCATGTCTTGTTGACCCAAACCATGCCACATAGACACCATAGCGGTAAAGGAGGCTGGGGAAGTGGAGAACAAGACTGCCATCGTTGTCCATCTTTTGGGGTTGGGCTTACAGCCACCCAGAATAGAATTGGAGTTCTATTTCATTGGGAAGAAGAGGGAAGTGAATAATGGATATAACGGATAGATGACTCACAGTGTCTAGGACACTGGAAAGGATTTTCCCCACTACCAGATTATAAAAACAATTTCCCCATATTTCCTTCTGATATTTTTATGGTTTATTTTTTTCCATTTAAATCTTTGAACCACTTTGTTTTTATTTTATCATTAGTTGTAGACTATGGAACCGACTTTTTCCTGAGATGAAGGCCAACTTGTCTTAACACTATTAATTGAGTGATCCATCTTATCTGCACTGATTTAAAATTCCACCTTTATCTTATACAAAATTCCTATGTAAATTTGAGTACATTTCTTGATTTTCTAATTTATTCTATTGAAATATTCATGAACAGGTACCACACTTTTTAATTAGCTAAATTTTGGTAGAATAGACTTCTTTCACTATTTTTTTTTGATGAATTCTCCTGGCAGTTCTTACATGTTTATTTTTCAAATGAAATTTGGAATAATTTTGTCCAGTTCAAAAAAATTCCGTTGATATTTTATAGGATGATACACATTGATTTAGGAACTATTAACAACTTTATGACATTGAGTCTTCCTGTCTATGAACACATGCTATTTTTCATTTGCTTAAGATTTTTTGGCAGAGGGTGGGTAGTTCCTCAGTAGCATGTCACAATTTTCTTGTATTTTTTTCAGAGTTACTCCTGGGTGTTTTATCTTTTGTTACCATTGTTGATGGATTCCTTCCCTTATAAATTCTAAGCAGATGTTGTTTGTATACACACACTTTTGATTTTTAGATATTAATATATAGGTGATGGGGAAAACTGTCCCGCGCTGGGACGTGGCCGCTCGCCGCCTCCCTGCCGCTTCGCATCCCCGCGGGCCGGTGCTGTGCGGAGCCGGCTGGAGGCAGCCGCGGCAGGCGGGTGTGCGGGTGCGCGCTGCTGGAGCCGGGCCTCGTGTGCCAGTCCGGGCCCGCGCTCCATGCTCAGCCGCCTGCTCCCGTCCTCTGGCCGTGCTGCTTGCAGGATCCTGATTGGGTAATTTTTGAATCCCACTGTTCCTGATAGGTTGTTAAAGCCTGTTCCTGATTGGATGTTATAGCTCGTTGCTGATTGGATGTTATAGCTTGTTGCTGATTGGCTGTTAATGCTTGTTGCTGATTGGACGCTTTTTGAGTCCTACCAAAGGTATAAAAGCAGGAGGAGAACGGGGAAGGGGGGGTCAGAAGATCTAGACGGTAGAGGCTGCAGACCGAGTAAAGACTGTTCTCCGACTCTCCGTGTGCCGACCGGTTATTTCCTGGGTCATGAGCTGATAAGACTAAGAGCTGTAAGAGCTGTACCAAGAGCTGTTAACACTTGCTGGAACATAGGCACCTTCAGTGTGTTAGTATTTATGAGTTTTTTAGTGAATTTTTGTGGGCTCTTCAGGCAAACATCATAGTTTCACCAAGGATTATACTTCTCATTTTTTTCTTCTTGTCTAATTGATTTGAATAACGCTGCCAGAATAATGTTAAACAGAAATAGAAATAGCAATAGCTGATAGACTTGCCTTATTTATGAATTTAACAGAATAAATATATTTATATTTCTTGTTTTATATGTATGTAATATTATGTGTATGTATATACATATGTAATATTTGCAAGAAAGTACCCATCTCTTCCTATGATGTTAAGAGTTTTTAACTGATGCCTTTTTAGAAGCCTTATTTTGAAAAATGAAATTAGGCTGTAAGTCCATGCATTTTAGATTCATTGACCATATGGAGATAGTCCAAGCAGTATGGAGGAGAGGAGAAAAAGAGACCTTATGCAGACAGTGGTGTGATGATGAAGTTTATGAAAGAGGGGCATTTTCAGAGTGGAACATGTTGCAGTACTGGAAAATGGGAATTGAGTACTTGTATTGCCCAGGGACTCAATCGTCAGACTGAATTGCTGCTTATAATTGAGGGTTAAACCCAACGTGGTGTATTCTTAAATGACCCCATATTCTTCCATGTGCCTGCACTGCTCAGCTCTTCCTGGAAAGAAATACATTTTTAAAAAGTAACGTTTCCATCCACGTGTGCTTTCTTGTCAGCATCTTTCAAATTCGTAGATCTTAAAGCCTCCTTTTTGATGTGAAAAGTAGTGAAACTCCTGATTTGGAGATAATGAAGGAGAAGAAGAATGTAGAGCAAAAAAATAGTGTTTTTGGTTCTGGAGAAGGTTTATGTAGGCACAATAGTGCTGACTGAAGACCAAGGCCTCTTTCAATGGTTTCAGGTTTGCAGAATCAGTGTGTGCTGTTATTATTCTAGTATTTGCAAAGAGGCTGAATTCATGCTAACCCCACCCCCTAACTCCCCATACCAGGTTGTACTTTGGAGCTCAGGAAACTGACGCAGGTTTCTATGTTAGTTTCTGCTTCCTCCCGTGAGTTTCCAATGGACTTGAAACAAACAGCGGCAGCAGAGTGAAGAATGATTGAACAAGGTTGAGTGACTATGCACGGGTGACAAAGATGGCAGAGGAGGACCCAAGAGAATTAGTGTTGATAAGGATCCCATATGTTTTATCGTAGCACAAGCTCTCCAGGGAGTTCAAAGGATGTTACGGTATGGTCTGATTACCTCTGCCAGGGAATCTGACCCTAGGTAATAAGTAGAAAGGAAACTCTCATCTTTGGTAGCTAAATGCTCTAAGTGGAACAATGAGAGCCCTGTTCTTCTAGGATTGCCCAGACACTGTACAATGGAAATCCCAGTCTTCTCTGGATCCCCTCTCCAGGTGAGGTGACACTGGCCAGGACTCCTCTTTCCCTCCTCTTAGTGGAGTCAGCTTTGGTTTCCCCCTTGTGTTAGAGAAAGTGAATCCCACACTCTTTTTAATCACAGTCAACAATACCGGCTTTGTGGATTCAGCTGTCTCTCCAGTACCCACTCTTGGTGAAGGGTGAAAAGTGATAAAGTAGAGACTGGGCCCATTGAGCTGGGCTTGGCTACAAATCAATGACCCAGGCGAACAAGTCTTATCAACTTTCATTAGATCAATTCTAATCCCTGAACTGTGTAGTTCTTTCCAAGATACAGTTATTCCCATATCTCTAGATGCAAAGACACATTGAAAAGTAACCTGTGGGTGTCTGGGTGGGGGATTTGAGGAGGAATGTGTCACTGATAGGTGCAGGTTTGGGTGGTTGTTAATAGTGACATCTATTCTAGGTTTTAAATGTTCTATAGGAGATCAAGTTGTCTATTTTTGTAGAAGTGAAGTCAGGGGAAACTGAAAGGAAGAAGAAAATTTCCCAGAATTTGAATTATTGAAGAAGAGAGATGCAGTTAATATTTATCTAATTACCATTGTTATTATTAGAGTTCTATCAGAACAGTGCTCACATCTTGAAGGAAGGATTTTGGGTATTGTGGCTGCCCAAATCATGCCTCTGAACCTAGAGATTTTGAGGATAATTCACTCCACAGAAGGGACACAAAATTCCCACCAGGAACTCTTAGAGCATTTATCCTAAAATGGAGTGTACGATAAGGTTCCCCTGGATATCTCAATTCAATCCTACTTAATTAGATGGTATTGGGTATGAAGGAGAAAGGCTGGTGGGAATGAAAAGAGGAGGAACAGAAAGAATAGGTTATAGAACTAGCAGAATCACCAAAGGATAATGTAATCTGGGGTCATTTTGTGTGGTGGCAAAGAATAATGCATGTTTCTGAGTCATTAAAATTTAAAATATATAAATGGATGTTTAAAAAGCCAAGGAATTTTCACAGTGGTAAAGCTTCTGTCCAAAAAGGTTTTAATAAATTTTAAAAAGTCATTCAGCTGACACATATTGAAGGGGAGAAGAGTTAATGACTTTGAGACTTACTATAAAGTTACAGTAATCATGACAGTGATATTGGTGAAAGAATAGATAAGTAGATCAATGGAACAGAATAGAGAGCCCAGAAATAGACACACACAAAAATGCTCAACTGATCTTTGACATAGGAACAAAGGCAATACAATGGGGAAAAATAGTCTTTTCAACAAATGGTGCTGGACTCCAATTAGACATCCACATGCAAAAAACATGAACCTTGACACAGAATTTATACCCTTAACAAAAATTAACTCAAAATGGATCACGGACCTAAATGTAAAACTCCAAAACTCCTAGAACATAATATAGGAGAAAGTCTAGATTACCCTGGGTTAGACATTGACTTTTTAGAGGCAATGGCAAAGGCATGATCCATGAAAGAAAAAATTGATAAGCTGGACTTCATTAACATTAAAACCTTCAGCTCTATGAAAGACAATGTCGAGAATGAGAAGACAAGTCACAGATTTGGAGAAAATATTTGCAAAACACACATTTGATAAAGGGCTATTATCTGAAATACACAAAGAACTCTTAAAACTCATCTATAAGAAAACAAACACCACAATTTAAAGATGGGCAAAGACTTGGATACCTCACCGAAGAAGATATACAGTTGGCATTTAAGCATATAAAAAGATGTGCCATATGTCCTTAGGGAATTGCAAATTAAAACAACAATGATATACCACCACACACATATTAAAATGACCAAAATCCAGAACATTGACAACAACAAATGCTAGCAAGGATGTGGAGCAACAGGAACTCTCATCTATTGCTGGTGGGAATGCAAAATGGTGTAGCTACTTTGAAAGATTGTTTGGTGGTTTCAAATAAAACTAAACATATGATCCAGCAATTGCATTCCTTGCATTCCTTGGAATTTACTCAAAGGAGTTGAAAACTTGTGTCCACAAAAAAACCTTCACACAGATGTTTACAGCAACTTTATTAAGAATTGCAAAAACATGGAAGCAACCAAGTAGATGAATTATTTATTCAGTAGGTGAATAAATAACTAAGCTGGTATATTCAGACAATGGAATATTATTGGGCCCTAAAAAGAAATAGTTATCAAATCACGAAAAGGCATGGAGGAAACTTAAATGCATATTACTAAGTAAATGCTAATCTGAAAAGGCTGCATACAGTATGATTTCAACTATCTGACATTCTAGAAAAGGCAAAATATGGAGACAGTAAAAAGATCAGTGGTTGCCAGGGCTTGGGGGCGGGGAGAATAGGTGGAGCATGGGGATTTTTAGGGCAGTGAAACTGTTCTGTATGATACTACATTGGTGGATACATGACATCATACATTTGTCAAACCCCACGGAATGTGTAACACCAAGAGTGAACCCAATGTAAATGTAGACTTTAGGTGATGATCATATATCAATATAGGTTCATTAATTGTAACAAATGTGTCACCCTGGTAGGGGATGTTGGTATAACAGGGGAGGCTGTACATGTGTGGGATGGGGTATGTGAGAAATTTTTGTACCTTCTGCTCAATTTTTCTGTGAACATAAAAGTGCTCTAAAAAATAAAGTCTATTAACCACCCCCAAACCCATCATTTGGGACTTAAAATAGTAATTTCAGCTTTCTAAATTTAATGAATACTTCCTGTCATCAGTGTTCATGACAAATGAATTATTTCTTCATTAAACACAATTTTAAATTCTAAAAATATTGAAAATAGGATAAGTTTGAGGATTCTGCTATATATTCTAGTTTGGGGTTTCACCAAGGGTACAGAAATCCAGTAAGAGAACCTTATGATATGAGTTAAAGAGAGTGAGAACATTCTCCTTGAGTTATTTCTCTATTTGACCTAGGGAATGCGTGCCTTCCTTTTTAGAAGAAATAAGCACATTCTCTGATCCTTTACTTCCTAGATTCTCAGCTTGGTACAGATTTATATACGGCAAAGGTGAGAATGGGCTGGCCACCCCGAGAGCTAAGTTTTAATTAGTGATTGGTGTGAAGGAGCAAAGCCCCTGAATGACCGTTGGAAGATGAAGACTTTACTTCAAGGAACTTCCTTGGGGCTACATTTAGATATAGCTCATTCTTCCTTCTTTAATTGCCTGGGGAGTGTCTCAGCTGAGGATGTGGGTGGAGATTGGGCTGAGTCTAGATGTGTAGTTGGGGCTAAGAATGTTGACTCACTGGCAAGGGCTGAGCTTGGCCGAAGCTGGAGGTCACCCCAAAGGAAGATTTTGGTCATAAGGACGCAGATCCTGGAAGCAGGTAGAGAAACAAGGTAGAGTCTGAAGGAAGATTCCAGTAGGTAACTCATAATTAAAGCCATAGTTGGGTTGCAGAAATAGACCAGCCATACCATACACAGATTACTGCCACTTGAGCTTGATTTCATCATAGCGTTTGCACCTGGTGCTCTATCTTTGTTTCTAAAGGGGGCACAAGGCTATAGTTTATGATAAGGAGGAGCAAAGAGGGCTGTGGGGACATAGGGTCTACCTAGGTAGCAGGGCTGATGGACTGTTTCAGTCATTGCCGAACTCATAGTTAGTCTAACAAGCGGCTGGACAACATGACTGGATGGGTCAAAGTTATTTAGAATGCATTGTTAGCTCTTGCTTTTCTCAGGTACCTTGTAAGTGAATCCTGCCAGTGGAAAGGCCATTTATATGGGTCAAGGAATGATGAAAGTGCCCTTTAAAAGCAATGTGTCTACAGTTGATCTATTCCAATTGTTGAATACTTATTGAATCATTAGGAGATCTTGAGTCTAGGGGGATCTTTTTTACTTTTGGGGGCTGATTTTGGTTTTTCATGTCCTCAAGTTACTGGCTGTTTTCTTCCTCCAACCAGATAGAACTGCCTTAGAAATAGGCCATCAGCAGTCATCTGTGGTGATATGGGAGAGCCTAAATCTTTAAGGAGCCCCTCCCGGCCATTCTCAGCACTCTGTCCCTGGCCCCCACCAGGTGTGATTTCATGGCTGTTGATCCATGCATGGCTCAGATCCCAGATTGTCATGCCCCTTCTAGACTTGGCGATTTTGATGACCAGATCAGATTTTCTGCCCCTGCTCATTTCTCCAGAGCTCCTACAGGGACAGCTCAGTCTCGATTCCTCTTCCCTGAGAGTCACAGCTGCAAGGGCAATAAAGCAAGATGACATGAATCAATCATAGTCCTTCCTTCCTGGACCTTAAGAAATTTGGGGTTGTATGGGGAGTAGCTAAGAATTACATAAATAACTAGACATCAAGCCAGAATCCAAATCCTCATCATGGGGAGCCAGTGTATTCATAGAAACAAGTAGTCAGTCAGCCAGTCACTATTTATTAAAGCTAATTTTGGGGTAGTTGTGGTTTAGAATTTAGTTTCTAGGTGTGTTTAAAAAAAGATATTCTTCCCTCTTTATGGCTGAATCTCTTTCACGGAGTACCCGACGTAGTGGAAAGAGCTATAGGAAAAGACAGCAGCAGCTTCCTGTGAGGTGAGATGCATCGCATCCCAGTAATGTATTCGTGATGTGTGTCGTAGCTACGCCCTATACTCCCTTCACTCCATCACTCCCCCCTTTACTACAGAACTGAAAGTGGGAAACTAGGCCCGGAGAGTCCATAACAGACAAACAGAACTCCTTTTTGAGGGGAGAAATCTGGTTCTGCTTTTGGATGCTACCTGTCTAACTCTGAACTTGAACTCTCAAGATGTCAAGTGTTAGACGGCTTTGGTATGGACTTAATGACACACACTTAGATGGACCAAAAAAATGACCTTAAGGAGATGTCTTTTAAAAGCAATATGTTTACCTAGATAGATTCAATCTCATGAATAGTTGTTGAGTCATTAAGAGATGGTTTGAGGTTTAATGAGATTCTTTTATCTTGTTGGAATGCAAGCAGCTAAGATTTATAAAAGAAAGAGATTGCTTATAGGATAGAGAAAGGACTGACCAAAGGCAATTCAAACTCTATTCAGGAACAACAAAATTAAAAGTAAGCACTTCTCTCAGAAGTGCTTAATTTTAATTTTAGAATCTGGTTGATTGATTACTCTATGCATAACTCGCTGAGATTTTATATTGGGGGCATTATTTCCCACGATTGCTCTCTGTGCTCACAGAACACCAGCAATCCTAGAACACAGAGCAAAACCTTTCATTCTACAAATAGAAAAAAAGACTGCATTCCTGTTGCTTTCCAAGTACTATGGCATACATGTACTGTTCATTTAGTCATTACACAACAGCTGAAGGAATTAGGTGTTGTCACTATTTTACAGAGAGGTTATGTAGTTAGTAAATGGTCAACTCTGTCCCCAAAGCCTTTCTTCAAAGAGAAAGGCAGTAGGACCATGCAAGGTGAGATTGTGGAGTAGGGAAGGAGCAAACTAGGTTCCAAAGGTAAAATTTACCTATTTACAAATTTGCATAGGGCCAGTTCTCTCCTGCAATATAAAATACGAATGCTGGGTGTTTCCAGGGCCATAAGCGTTGCCTGTTGTAAGCTTGTTTGCATCTCACTCAGGTGCAAATTTTCCAGTGAAAAGCATTATGAAAGCATATTCTATTATGAAAAGCAACAATGAATTCTTTTGCCAGTTTTCAAAGATGCTTTTGGCTGTTTCACAATACTTCCCAGGGCCTATACAAATATTATTATTATTTGCTGTATTTGGAATTTTTTAATCGATTCAATCAGTGAGAGTGTCTCATAATTTTCATTTTGTATCATCCTTATGTTATTTTGGTATCAAGGTTATGTAAGCTTTGTAAATGAGTTAGGAAAATGTTACTTATTTTTGTACTTTATGGAAAATTTTATATAAGATTGGATTTTATGTCCCTTGGAGGTTTGGTAAAACTGTCCCACAAGATTTAGTCCTTTGTTTACCTTCTTCTGAGCTCCACCCAGTCTGGCCGTATTTCAGTTCCTTAAAAACTCCTAAGCTCTTTTTAACCTGAGTGCCTTTGTGCATCCTTTGCCTTGTAGTCTACGTTATCTAATATTCCCCTGACCTCCCCACCCTGCTGATCCTTTGCAAGCCTTTCTTCTGAAGCCCTTCCCTGATCATGCCATCTTGGGCAGGTTTCTTTTCTTATTTGTTATTCTCTATCTCAGCATCATGAGTATTTTCTTGATAATAATTATCACTAATTATAGTTGGTACAGTGACTTTTTGGTTTATTTGTTTTATCAACATGAGGGCAGGGTCTATGTTTCCATTGTTCACTTAATGCTTAGCCGGTGCCCGGCACATGGTGAGAACATAGTACGTATTTGTTGAACAAATGACTGGTCATCCCCATTCATTTCAATTATCCATAAAGCTGGCAAGTCCACATAGCTCAGTGTTCCCAAGTTTCTCTTCTAGTTGAAGAGGCTATTTTTTTTTTGAAAATCTTCCTTTTATCTTTCCTAGTGAGAACTCAGGAAGTTAAATGTGCTTGAACCAAGTTGCCTTAAATTCTTTTCAAAATAAATTAGAATTTGGGGAAATGGCAGTAGATACTACATCTTGTCTTCCCTTCTTTGGACTTTCTTCTTTTTTTGACTGTTTAGGTTTTATAATCAGCCTATTTCCAGAGGCTCCCATTTTGTTTATCTCTAGAAATATTTTTTGCCCTGTAGTCTTCTTTATCTAATATTAATGAAGTCACTTCAGCCTTCTTACGCTTTTTGTTTGCATGGCATATTTTTTTCTATTCATATTTTCATGTGTATCCTTCTATTTAAAATATGTCTTTTGTGGACGGCATACACTTGGTCTTACTTTTTATCCACTCTGACAATCTGTCTTTTATTTGGAGTGCTTAGTCCTTTTACATTTAATGTAATTATTGATATGATTGTATTTAGGTCTACATTTTGTTTTTCATTTTCTGTTTGTGTCATCTAGTCTTTTTCTCTGTTACTGTTTTTCTTACTTCTTTGGGGTTAATTGAATACTTAAAAAATTTTTATTTTAATTAATCTATTAGCATTTTTGCATTTTTTAAGCAATTGCATAGACATTACAATATATATTCCTAACTTTTCAGAGTCATAGAATTAATATTGTATTTCTTCATGTAAATGTAAGAACCCAGTAATCTTATAGATCCATTTACCACCTGCCCCTCTGTCATTTATATCTATTTGATATAGATATAAAATGAGTTAGTTATCATATGCATTACATCTCTGTATGTTATAAATTTTATAACTTTTTCTCTAATATCCTTTTTTTAAAGTTTTGAAATTTTAGACATGAGTCTACCTAATAGTTTTTGGGACAAGAGTGAAAACCAAGGCCTAGCTTATAGCCCCAGTAGACTCCTTGTTTCTGAAACTGTCTATGTGTAGTTATAAATCACTGAGAAGCCTACAAGAAGCCTCTTTATTGGAACACCCAACTTCAGGCTTTTGCCTAATAAACTAAGTTTATTCATCCTCTTTTTTGATTTAAATTTCAGTGACCATCCAAGCCTCCTCCCTTTCACACAAACCAGTTCCCTGTATTTCTTCATGCAAAATCAAATATTTATGGCATGTACTTTATTATAACACTGGCATCAAGCTGTCCATAAAACTAGTCTTTTTTTTTTCCCCTTTTTTGCATTTTTTTCTGAGATAGTCTCTTATGCCTTTTCTGCTTTTAGTATCTGTTTTTCCTAAGACTAAATTGTCTTCTCAGGCGGTACTTTTCACATCTGAACTTGTGCTTTCCAGAACATTTTCCTGTCTCTCTTTTGCCTTCATGTTTATGCTGTGGGTTGGTAGCTTTTGAGGAGTGCTTTTGATTCTTTGCCTCTGATTCCTTGCTGAGGCATTTTTCTGACTGTAGGTGCCAAAGCCAATGAACCATACAGAAGCATGCTAGCAATGCCACTGAGGAGCTGTGTGATTTTAGGTCGATCACTCGATTCCTGTGAGCTCCAGTATGCATAAAAGGATCTAAGATTCTTTCTAGTTCTAACATTCTATGTTCCCATGACTTGCACTGCACCTTTAATGACACACAGACACTACCCAGCAGGAAGTGGGGTTGGAGCTGCTATAGCAATATCCTCACCTGCTTGCGCACACACATAAACAAACACACATACACCGGACACACACACACACACCCCTCCTCTCTCGTTGTCCTAGGACACTTCTGGTTTTGATTGTCCTTACTCTTACAAGCTGTTTCTGTGTGTCTCCTGACTGTCACCCATATCTGGCTTTATGCTCCTTCCTCTGCAAACGCCCTCAGCGTTTATGTTCTCAGATCTGGCTTGTTCCCATCTCAGCTGCCCCGAAACCCTCTGCTCCGCTCCTGTGCTGCACTCACCTCTGCCTGCTGAGTCACCAGAGCCCTTTCCTCCCTAAGCCCTTCACCACACCCTCTCTTTCCAGATGGCCTCACCTGGGACAGGGGACTTCCATTCTGCTTCGTCCCCAGCCATTTCCAGTACAGGAAAGAACTGGGTGACGTTCTTGTGGGTGACAGGATTCCTTAGAAAAGGCCATGGAAAAAGTTGGAAAGGCTTATGAAGTCAATTTAGTAAAGAAGAGAAGTGGGAGTGCCCCAAGGTGAATTATAATGTAGGGAAAGTTTATTCCCAGTGCTCTTCCATATCTCTTGCAGATACATTTCCCTTTCATATATTTCATGACATCCTGTGCTCTCATACGCCCTCTTGCCTTCTTGGGAAACACCACCAGCAGCCTCACCTAGTTCGTAGGACTCCAAACTTCAGATCACTGCTATGCCCGACTCTTCCGTTGGATTTACTTGTCCTATGAGTGCTCCTTAAGGGCCCTGTGCTCTGCTGGCCAATTCAAGAAACATCTGTATCAAAAGCTGACAATGGTTTGAAGAGTTTCCTTTCCTAAATAATAGAATGGGGAAAAGGAATCAGAAGATCTTGGTTTGAAACCAAGCTTTCCTGCTTTCCTTTTATGTGAACTTGACCAAGTAACTTATCCTCCCTTCAGTCTCAGATTCCTTTTTCCTAAAACGGGGGAGAAAACATGTTCATAGGGTTGTTATAAGGGTTTACAGATACAGTGTAAGGAAGCACTCCTTGTAAGTACTGGGCAAGTATAAAAGATTGTTACTCTGGTTTCAAAAATGCCTCTCAGTCTCACCATACGCATTACTAATTGGGAAAGAGTTCATTTGGAGAAAGGTAGTTCTGCAATGCTCCCTGTGCTGAAGTTGCTTCTTTTAAGAAATTTTTTTTCCCCTTGAATAATGAAGGGGAAAGAGAAAAAAATGTGAAGAGAGAAGCTGGGTAAGATTTGGTGAGTGGGGAATAAGATTTTCTGAGAGAAGATCCCTGTCTAGCTATCCATCCACTTTCTAGAGCGAGGACCCACCCAGTTGAATAATAATGAGTACTGTTTACTGGGTCAACTAGGTACCAGGCAATTTACATGCAGTGTCTCTACTTTGCAAGAAAGCCCTTCTGTTCCGGCAAGTGTTAACAGCTCTTGTAACAGCTCTACGTGGCAAGTGTTAACAGCTCTCACAACAGCTCTTGACCAGGGAAATAACCGACGGAGAACAGCCTTTATTCCGTCAGCATGCTCCGCTATCTTCTGACCTCCCCCTTCCCCGGTCTCCTCCAGCTTTTATACCTTTGGTAGGACTCAAAAAGCGTCCAATCAGCAACAAGCTTCAACATCCAATCAGCAACAAGCTATAACATCCAATCAGGAACAAGCTATAACATCCAATCAGGAACAAACTTTAACATCCAATCAGGATCGCGCAAGCAGCCTGGCCGTGGAGGGGCCTGGAGCGCTGCAGCAGGACCAGAGCAGGAGCGCAGGGAGGGGGCAAAGCCGCCGCATCCAGCTTTCCCTGTCACTTCCACACTGTAGAGAAGGCAGTGGCTTCAAAGAGAGAGTGAACAATTTTACAAGGATTGCCTTGCTGCATGGGTTAGAGTCAGGGTCTAAACTCCGCTTTGTCTGATTCCAAAGCCAGTGCCCTTTTCGCCACCTGCCCTGATCTTACTTCCCTGAGAAAGCATAATGATCCAACTCGGGAGCCTCCACCACCCCAGGCACCTGGATCTCCTTCAAAATACGTTCAAAAAACAAAGAGCAGGCATGTTCCAAAATAATTTGCAGTTGACTGGCATAAAGGCCTTTGGGCTAGACCTGTTAGAACTGCACTGCCGGCTGAGTAGTCTCCTCAGAACCCGGTCCTCTGCGGAGCACTCAGTAGGGAAGGGAACGTGCTTTTGCAAGTCTGAGTCCCTCCAAAAGTTGGCACCCAAAATTACAAAGTGGGGGAGACTAAAGGAGCAGCTACATCATGACACTGTATAATTATTTTATGTTGGTGTAATTCCTGCTTGACTGCTGGGTAAGACACGTCACATATCTGAAATGGGAGATGCCTTTGTAGGTAAGTGTAGAATTGAACTAGGTATTTTTCATGGCAAATGTCTTAGCCAAGGTGGCCTGGTCCAGAAGTCTCTGAAGTGAACCTTTCTTCCTCTACTCATGTTGAATTTGAGTCCACACCCATATCCTTCATGAGGAGGGGCTCCGTGGTCCTCGAGGGTGGCTTTGCACGCAGCCAGGTACCATGTCATTATTGGCAATATTCGAAGATGACTATGGGAGCAAGGGGAGAGAATGAAGTACCTATTGGCAAGAAATATTTATTTCATTGTTTCAAACCCTGATTATACCTAAATAGGCTAAACCAGAACCAGAATTTCCCTTTAAATGGAAAATTTTTGCTTTGGGAATAAAGCCATTTCTGGAGATTTCCATCTTCTCCCAGGTCTTCCTCAGGCAGGGAACTAGTGGCTGTAAAGAAAAGGAAAGGAAAGAGCTCCAAACTGAATTGCCCAAAACACGTTTCGAATTCCTTAGAGAATTTGCAGCTTGGAGAATTAGTCACTCATGTGACTAACCAGCTCCAAGCTGACGCAACTGGCACACACAGGCTTTTACTAGGAGAAAGGGGCTGGGGGTGGGGGGTGGGGAGAGCTTGTGGCTTTCTAGTCCTAGGGGAGGCTGGCAGAGGAAGGAGGTTCTGGCCTCCCAGCTCCTGCCGAAAGGTAAATCCACTTTATTTTGGTCAAGGTCTTGCCTAAGGGCCATATGTGTTTGAAGAAGTAAAGTGGCAATTCAGTTGATTAGAAACAAAAGGTCTAAGATAACGAATGCAGCAATTGTCATTGTGTGATTTTCTCACTTGTAGTTCTGTAGAAGCAGAATGACAGAAATTTCGAGCTGGAAGGGCAGTGTGGATGTGGGCTGAGGGGAGGGTTCAGCAGGCGGGACAGAGAGCAGGGAACTATCATGTATGTGCTAGGATTGTTACATGTTTTCTTCATTGAATCATTTCCACGAGCTTTGAGAAAAACAATTCTACGAGAGACCAAGGCTCTGACTTTGGGGGAGTTGCCCGAGGTGGTGGCTAGATGGGGCCCAGTGTGGCTGCGGTTCCTCCTATTGCTCCTTGCTAAGCGTCATGTCATCTTGGATTGGAAAGAGGAGATTCTCCACCTGGTCACGTGCACCTTTCCCTTGTGTAGCAAAAAAGCAGGCGTCCAGCAGGGAGCAGGAGAGCCAGGAGAGCTCCCCAAGTGACCAGACTTCTAGGCTTTCTGACTGGCTCCCCCATATTTGGGGCCCTTTTCAAAAGTAATGTTCTAATTTCCTAGTCTCCAGACTGAACCCAAATAACATTGTTTTGTGCATGGAAGACCTGAGCCTGGACTTCCTTACAAAGAAAAGGCAAACAAAATCAAAGAAACCTAGCACAACTAATTTTAAATAGAACGAAACCTACACATTTCCTAAAGCTATTGAACTGGAACAAAACCAGATCAAAATATTCTCAGTAAACCAGACTCAAGTCAATATTTCCCTTGGGTTGAGTCCACTGCCACAAGTCAATACTGCTCAGGTGCTCCTGGAGGCTGAGAAACGGGCCCGTGGAGGGAGGTGCCGTGAGGGTGGCAGGCGGGGGCCCAGGCTCAGACGCCCCCAGGGTGTGGGGGGCTCTGTGTATTCCCTCACCCGGCTGCACCTCTGACCCCTCATCTGTGAAGTGAGGGGGTTGCAATCGTTCCATCATGTTCAAACTAAAACAAAATAAAACAAAAACAGTGGAAACTTTTTTTTAGAAGGTATCTTTTGGGGGAATCCCCATGTATAGAAATGATAGAAGCAGGGCTGCTCTGAGTGAAGCAGCACTTGGTGGCTTGGGAGATCCGGAATTATAAAAATAACCACAGTGAATGTTTGATGTGCCATGCACTTTTCTAAGCCCTTTGTCTGTAATAACTCATTTAATCCCCACAATTACCCTTCTGAAGTAGGCACTGTTATCCATTTGAGGAAACTGAGGCACAGAGTGGTTATGTAAATTGCCTGAGGGCATATAGCTAGTGAGAGGAGGTGTGGGATCTGGGCCCAGGCATGCCGACCACAGACTGTCCCTGCGTCACCATTCTGCGCTGTGCTCTCTCCGGCCAGCCAGCCAGCTGTGTCGGGCCCCAGTCTGGCAGGGACGCTGAATCCGAACTGGATAAAGCAGAGACTTGGCAGCAATGAACTCAAGTCTCTAAGATTCCTGCTCTAACTGGCAAAATGAAAGGTGGACATTGATGCCCAAATAGAATCCTCAGGTGGACAAAACCAACGTCCCTTCTGGTCCTGCTGTACCTCTGATGACAGCTTCTCCCAACCCATAGCAAGGCACGTGCTGTTCCCCCAGCCCGGAGGACCAGGCCCTCGAAGTGTTGCATCTTCTTTAGTTGCAATAGGCTGAAACTCTGAGACCAAATGATTGAGTATATAATACTGTTTACCAGGGGTGAGTGAATAATTTTATTATCTAATTTTAAAAGCCTTTCATATGCCTCCCAAGAGGCTGCCTAGTTCAGAAATTCACAAAAGGACAGGGAAGAGGAAATATGAACTACAGATCAGCAAACAGTGTTTTGCCAACACGACAGACAGAAGAAATAATTTTAAAACACATTTTGAAGATGGTTTCATTACAACAGCATGGAGTATATCTCCATCCTTTACGTGTGAGTGATTAATGCTACCCAGTTATGAATGGAAGGGTAGCTATTTATCGAGATAGTTTTAGATAAAGTAAAAATGTGAAGATGTGCTCAGCGCGTGTAATACATTTCTTATTTTGTACGTAAAAGAGTACCACCATTTTTATTAGTAGAAAATCATTTTATTTCCACCCCAACTAAATAGATGTTAGTGAAATAGTCGAAGACTAAATAATGGCTCACAGGTGTGTTAAATCATCTCCCTGCTTGGTGCTCCCACCTGTCTGATTTCACTGGGTCCTTCTCACCCTCCTGGCTTTATCCTTGGGGAATTTCCTCCCCCTCACCCCTTATCCCCCTTGGGAAGCTCTCTGACCACCCACAATACAACTCTACACCTATAGATTCAGGTGACCTTTGAGCTGCCATCTAGCTGTAAGAACCTATGGCTTGGAATCTCAGCACCAAACAGGCTTCTGATATCCTAGGCCACCAGCTCAGGTTAGGACCACCATCTGCACGGCTGCCTAAAGCCACCGGATGCTGGCAGCGGGTGTTCACCAGGGGCTGTGTGTTTCTGGGGTTACTTTTTGGGGTGTCTGTAGTTTAAAAAATTTCCGAGAGACTTGTGATTCACTTAGACTACCTAGATGTTAAAAATCACAGAACTGGGGATGTTGCAGGATGAACAGAATGTGGATAATGCTCCCTGCTGTAATGGTGTTCTCTTACTTAATGGTTCACTTCTACATTATTCATATATTTTCTCTAGTGTTCCTTTATTTGGGTCCTATATGTAGCTTTTGAAGACAGCCCCACCCACCACATAACGAGCATGAATCGGTTGATTAGATTTGTTTTTATTTATTTTTTTGTTTTGCATTTAACAGCTATTTTGAAGTAAAATTATGTATCATAAAATACATTCTTTTGTAAGGGCACAGTTCAGTGCATTTTAGTAAATTTATTGATTTGCGTAACCATCATGATGATCTGATTTTAGAATATTTCCATTATCTCCAAAAGCTCTTTCTTGCTTATTTCTATTCAATCCCCACTCCCAACTCCATCCCGGCATACACTCATCTGCTTTCTGTCTCTATAGATCTGCCTTTACTGGAAATTGTATAGAAATGGGACTGGACAATATGTGATCTTTTGTGGCTGGCTTATTTGAGCTTAACATAATGTTTTTGAGGTTCATTCATGTTTTATTGCTGTATCAATAGTTCCCTTTCCCTTTTTGTTGCTAAATAGTATTCCATTGCATGAATATACAATATTTTTTTATCCATTCATCAGTTGACTGACATGCAGATTGTTTCCAGTTTTTGTCTATTATGAATAATGTTGCTATAAACATTTGTTTACAAGTCTTTGTGTGGACATATGTTTTCCTTTCTCTTGAGAAGATACTTAGGAGGGAAATTGCTGGGCCATATGGGAAATTTATATATTTTTAAGAAGCTGCCAAACTGTTTTCCAAAGCAGCTGTGCCATTTATATTCCTACCAGCAGTGTGTAAGGGTTCCAGTTCTCCACATTCTAGCCAATGCTCAATGTTGACAGTCTTTTTACTGTAGCCTATTTGTGGGCGTGTAGTATTATCTCATTGGGATTTTTTTTTTTTTTTGAGACAAGATCATGCTCTGTAATCCAAGCTGGAGTGCAGTGGCCCAATGATTGCTCATTATAACCTTGAACTCCTGGGCTCAAGTGACCCTCTTGCCTTAGCCTCCTGAGTAGCTAGAACTACAGGTGCATGTCACCCTGCCTGGCTAATTAAAAAAAATTTTTTTTTTTTTGGTAGAGATGGAGTCTCGTTTTCTTTCTCAAGCTGGTCTCAAACTCCTGGCCTCAAGCGATCTTCATGCCTCAGCCTCCCAAAGTGCTGGGATTACAGCCCTGAACCACAGGCCTGGCCTCCTTGTGATTTTAATTTAATTTCCTTAATGATTAATGATATTGAGTATCTTTTTGTGTGCTTAATGGCCATTCCTATATTTTCTTGGGTGAAATGTCTTTTCAAATCTTTGACCATTTCTTTTTATTTTTTTGGGAACTAGAAGTTTATTGTCTTTCTGAAAAAGTAGAATGAGCAAATAATGTCAGAAATTCTCTCTATGCTCTTACATTTAACTGTCACACTTGGAAGTTTTCAATAAGGATTGGATCAAGGATGAAAGAAGGGATTTTTGTTTTTGCTAACAAATCCATCAGTATTACCAATAAAAAAAGTTGTAAGACTTGAGCAATTTGTAGAAAGCATACTATTTTGTATAAAATTATCATGACTTCTTGAAAAGTATCACAACTATCAGGACGTCATGAGAAATTTCAAGTTTCTTCATTTTTATAATATATACTATTTCCTTTGTTAAATTACTTATATTAGAATGATAATTGTAGACATGTGAGAAAAAGATAAAACTAAAATTATATGGAATATCGCTATCCAGTATACCACTATTAAGATTTTTTTTTGGTAGGTATACTTTCAGAATAAAATATATTCTTTTTTTATTTTTATTTTTATTTTTTCTAGCATATTGTGGGGGTACAAATGTTAAGGTTACGTATATTGCCCTT
>VBSM01002616.1:46855608-46943179 GCA_008086735.1 Cheirogaleus medius
AAAAAAAAAAAAAAAAATTATATATATATATATATAATAGATATATATTTCCATAGGAAAACATCAGATGTCTTCCCCTCTATGAACGATGAAAAGTCAAACTGCGTATTCTTAAAAACAGAAACACCATGAAACTAACAACAGTGGAAGGGTGAGGGTGAGGAGTTACAGAAGGAGATTTTCCAAACGAGAAGGAAATGTGACATGCGAGTCCCAGGCTCGTGCCCTCCGCCAGAATCCAGCCCCGCCTTTGCTGGGTGGTTTGTCTAAGGTGCTCGGGGGTCCCTCTTGGTCTGCAAGAGAAGTGTCCCTGCCATTTCTGGGTCTCTTCCTGTTCAACTCTCCTCAGCCCGCCTGCCCCGTCACGCCTCCAGCAGTCCTGGTGGGCGGAGTCCCGGGGCTGCCGCCCGCTGAGGTGGAGTGCCGGTCCCTTCAGCATTCATCTTCCTGGTACATTTGTTCATCCAGCTCTTGGGACTCAAGATGCTCCAGACGGTCTGTTCGGCCACTCATGATTTCATCTGGGGTTTTCATAAACCTTTGGGAGAAGACATGGGAGGAGTCAAGAGATTACATTTTCCTAAAGTTTTCTTCACCCTGAACTCTAACCTAGAATATATGGGAAGAAAGGCTAATCATCTTATGTAGCTGGAGAGCTACTGAACCCGGACACGAATGCTAACTTAGTGCAAATTAGGAAAAGGCACCCTTTCCTCTGACTGCCTGAAAGTGGCAAAATGACTACTAAAAAAGCCCTAGGGTGACACTGAGGTAGAGAGTGCTCTTTGGGGATGTGGGTGCATTACTGCGTGACCATTGGAGGAAACCCTGGCCTAAATGATCTATCTGTGTTTCTTATTTTTAGAGATTGAGATCTTACAAAGACCCACGAGAGCCCATACATCCATTTCCATTCCAGACTGTGAGCGAGCCCAGGGAACGGTATTCAACACTTGAATTTAACTCAAAGGATACAATTAAATGTTAAATGGAAAATTTCAATAATAGGACAAGTTGGTGGAGCTTTTGGAAAACCAGCAAGGCAAAAAGAAAGAGAATGTTTTTCAGTGTTATCACTGAGCCACCCAAAATGCTAGCAATGAATCCCTTTAGTCTGTCTTCCTTTGCAGCTGGGGCACACAGCAAGCCTTATCTTCTTGTTCAATGGGTTTACTTGGAAATGACATCAGTGACATGTTTTGGCCACAATTTGCAGGGTTCAGGAAGGCAGCCTGGTTGCAAGATGTTCCGCCCATACCATGGGAGTGCCTTTCCCAGCCCCGCTCTGTGCAGCTTTCCCTTCCCACATACCCTTCCCTGCACCAAATAAACTATATTTCCTCTCATCCCTCCATGTTCAAAAGCCTATGATAACCATTTAGTAAGTCAAGGATACACTCTCTGGCCTGCCTTTTGGGGTCTTCTATCATCTTTACCTAGGAACTACTACTGCTTTTCCTGCCTGCCCATTATTGCTGAACCTCTCAAGTAGCATAATCTGCAGGGTCTACAGTCTGTCTACTTCTAGAATCCCCTAGATAAAATTTCTCCCTTCACGTCTAAAGTCACAAATGATCTCGTCTAGGCCAACTCCGCAGTCATGCTGCATCTGACCCTCCAAACTACTCCTTTCTTCTCTTGACTACTTTTCCATATTAACCTTCTGATATCCCACACTGGGCTTGTGATGAAACATATATTAAAACCCTCCATAAGGTAGAAAACAGAATTATATAAAGTATAATCCTCTTCCTTCTAGGAGCTTACAAACTAGTTGTGGGGAAAAAGGGTTTTACACATACAACTTACAAGTTGAGCACCCTGTATCTGAAAATCTGAAATACTTCTGGTCCCAAGCATCTTGGGTAAGGGATACTCAACCTGTATTAAAAATGCAAATCATGGTGTGGTTAAGGGCCAAGGGAACCCATGAGATGATAGAAGATATCTATGTGTGTTGGAGCAGTTGAAAAAGGCTTCTTAAAGGGCAGTAGGCTTGAGGTGGGCCTTGAGGGTATATTAGAAAAGCGAAAGTTAAAGGGATATACATTCTGACACAGGGAATCATATTAGTGTTGTAGGGAAGCTGGCAGTATTTTGAATTTGGGAGGCAGGGGAGTGGACCAGAGATACAAAGAGATTGTTGAATTAATCCTAATGTAAATCATGAAATCTAGACACCAGCTTCCATTGTCAGGGAACGATAATAATGATTTTGCCTTTCTCTCATCTTCCAAATTTCATGAACGTGCCTGTCATTGGTAAACGTTAACCTGGGATCACTGGGCAATAAGTTCTGGGAAATGTAGTTCCCAGGCTTTAGCCCCTGCAACACAGAATGGAGTGAGAAGGGTGCTGAGTAGCCAATAGACAATCTAGCACAATGACTGACTTGGATATAGAAAGAGTTAACTCTAGTTTCCAGGTTGGTTGCTTAAAACAGTGGTGATGTCCCAGATAAGTAACAAGAATTCTGGGCGGAATTTCTAATATGAGAAGAGAGTCTGTCTTGGAAGTGTCATGTCTGAAATACTAATACTAAATACTAATATGCTGATATGTAATCCTTCGAGCTCTTGAAAATTCAAATTTGGAATTTCAGGGAGATTTTAGTGCTGGATATAAAGATTTAAAAGTTTAACCATTGATGTGATAAATGAAATTGTGTAATGAGATCAATTTATCCAGGAAAAAAAATGTAGAGTGGGAATAGCAGGGAACCAAGGACTAAGTTTAGAGTGAAGGATGAAGAGAAGGCATCAGCAGAGCCAAAAATAGGAGGTTCTTTTTTGGGGGTATATATTCATGGGGTACAAGTACAATTTTGCTACACTGATATAGTGCATTGTGGGGAATCAACCTTCAGTGCATCTATCACTGGAGCAATGCACATTGTAGCCACCAAACAACCTCCCATCACCTACCCTCCCACACCTCCAAGTCTCCATTGTCCATCATTCCACACTCTGTTTCTATGTGTTCACATTATTTAGCTCCCACTTATAAGGGAGAACATGTGGTATTTGTCTTTCTGTGCCTGATTTGTTTCACCTAAGATAAGGGCCTCCATTTCCATCTATGTTGCTGCAAAAGACATGATTTCATTCTTTTTATGGCTGAATAGTATTCCATGGTGTATATATACCACATTTTCTTTATCCAATCTTCCATTGATAGGTTGATTCCATATCTTTGCTATTTGTGAACAGTGCTGCAATAAACATATAAGGGCAGGTATCTTTTTGATATAATGACTTTTTTCCCCTTTGGGTAGATACCCAGTAGTGGGATTGTTGGATATGATGGTAGTTCTATTTTTAGATCTTTGAGAAATCTCCATGCTATTTTCTGTAGACCTTCTACTAATTTATATTCCTAACAACAGTATATAAGAGTTCCCTTTTCTCTGCATCCTCATCAACATCTGTTAATTTTTTCTTCTTTTTCATAATAGCCATTCTGATTGGTGTAAGATGATATCTCATTGTGGTTTTAATTTGCATTTCTCTGATGATTAGTGATGCCAAATATTTTTTCATATGCTTTTTGGCCATGTGTATGTCTTCTTTTGAAAAATGTGTATTCATGTCCTTAGCTAACTTTTTAAAATTGATTATCTTTCTCTTGTTGTTTGAGTTTATTGTAAACTCGGGATTTTAGTCCACTGTCAGATGTATAGTTTGCAAATATTTTCTCCCATTCTGCAGGTTGTCTGTTCACTCTGTTAATTCCTTTTGTTGTGCAGAAGCTTTTTAGTTTAATTAAGTCCCATTTGCCTATTTGGGTTTTTGTTGCCTGTGCTTTTGAGGTTTTAGTCATGAATTATTTGCCTAGACCAATGTTCAGAAGAGTTTTCCCTGGGTTTTCTTCTAGGATTTTTACAGTTTCAGGTCTTACATTTAAGCCTTTAATCCATCTTGAGTTGATTTTTTATATGGTGAGAGTTAAGGGTCTAGTTTCATTCTTTTGTATATAGCAATCCAATTTTCCCAGCACCATTTATTGAACAGTGTCATTTCCCCAGTGTATGTTCTTGTCAACTTTGTCAACGATCAGTTGGCTGTAAGTATGTCACTTTATTTCTGGGTTCTCTATTCTTTTCCATTGATCTATGTGTACCATGCTGTTTTGGTTACTATAGCCTTGTAGTATAATTTCAAGTTAGGTAATATGATGCCTCCAGCTTTATTCTTTTTGATTAGGATTGCTCTGGCTATTTGGGCTCTTTTTAGTTCTATATAAACTTTAGAATTGATTTTTCTAATTCTATGAAAAATGACATTAGTTTTTTAGTTATTTTGATAGGGATTGCATTAAACCTGTAGATTGCTTTGGGCAGTATGGTCATTTTAACAATATTAATTCTTCCAATCCATGAACATGGGATGTTTTTCCATTCGTCATCTACAATTGCTTTCATCAGTGTTTTGTAGTTTTTCTTGTAGAGATCTTTTGCCTCCTTGGTTAAATATATTCCTAGGTTTTCTTTGTTTGTTTGTTTTTGTTTTTTCCTGTAGCTATTGTAAATGGGATTGCCCTCCTGATTTAGTTCGTGGCTAGGTCATACTGGTGTATAAGAACAATACTGATTTCTGTATGCTGATTTTGTATCCTGAAACTGCTGAATTCACTTATCAAATCTAAGAGTTTTTTTGATGGAGTCTTTAGAGTTTTCTAGATATAAGATCAAAGCATAACATTGCTGAACTGGAATAATTTGGCTGCTTCTTTTCCAAATTGGATGCCTTTTTTCCCCCTCTTGCTTGACTTCTTGGTGAGGACTTCCAGTAGTGGTGAAAGTAGGCATCCCTGTCTTGTTTCATTTCTTAGAAATGTTTTCAACTTTTCCCTGTTAAGTGTGATATTGGGCTGTGGGTTTTTCATAAATGGCCTTTATTATTTTGAGGTATATTCCTTCTATGCCTAGTTTGTTGAAGATTTTTATTATGAAGGGATGCCAAAATTTACCAAATGCTTTTTCTGCATCTATTGAGGTGATCATATGGTTTTTGTCCTTAATTTGGTTTATATGATGTATCACATTTATTTATTTGCAGATGTTAAACCATCCTTGATATAAAACCCACTTGATCATGGTGTATTATATTTTTGACATGCTGTTGGATTCAGTTTGTTAGTATTTTGTTGAGAATTTTTGGGTCTATGTTTGTCAGGGATATTGGTCTGTAGTTTTCTTTTCTTGTTGTATCCTTGTTTGGTTTTGGTATCAGGGTGATGTTGGTCTCATAGAATGAGTTAGGGAGAATCCTTAGGGAGGCTTCTTTTTTATTAATTCCATTCTGTTGCCATCTCTTGAATAGCCTTTTCTGTTCTTTTGAAGATCTCAATTATTTTTACTACTCTTAAGTTACCACTCCTTCCCAATGATAAAGGCTAGGTTCTCTACTCTTTCCAATAAATACTTATCATTCCAGTGAGCTCGTCTTCTACATAATGCCATTTTCTACCTGTATATAGATAATTCAAAATCTACATCTCTATCCCTATCTGTTGCTGTTTTCTGTCACACCTGCCAAAACCTACAAACTAAGGTCATGTTTGTTAATCTCACCGTCTCCCAACCTGCACTGGGTCCCACCACGTCAATTACTACTAGTGTCAGAGGTCTACTTCTACCTCTCCTGATGGGTCCTTTAGATACCTTCTTCCTCCTCTTCTACTTCTGTCTCCTGTCTTGCATTGTACTTGGAATCACAATCTATGTGGTAGGTTAAGTGGTTGGAACTCATTAGCTGTGAGGAATTCTGGAAAGAGGAATTCTAGTGCTGCAGCTTTCAGACTTCTCTGACCATGATAAGAAATACATTTGACACCATGACTCATCTCTCTCTCTCACTCTCACACATACTCCTGCAACAAAATTTTCATGAATCAACAGTCACTTTTACTTCATGTGATGCAGTCTGATATTTCCAACTCTATCTTATCCAATTCTTATTTCATTTAAAAAAAAGCTGGACAAACCCATTAAATCTATTTCATGACTCACTATGGGTCATTCTATTGGTTCAGAAAGCAGCTTACAGGGTGGGTAGCCTGGAATTCTAGGTTTAATTGCTTGCTTTTGCCATTGACAGCATTCCATTGATTGATCTCTTTACACTGGACTTTAATGCCAGATAATACTATTTGGTCACTGCATTATTTTAAAGGTGAGTCAGATTGTGTTTGTTTAGCATTGGCTTTATGACAGGACAGACATAAGTTAAAAAAATTTTTTTTTAAATTTTTTCTTAAATCCTAACAAACCGGCACCTGGTATCCAATTTATAGCAATGATGGCTTTGAGCATTAGATAGGCAGGTAGAGATCTTAACATCTCCCTCCTCCCCCTTATTTAAAGAAAACAATATTCTCCCAAAAGAAGGAAAGGAGAAAAAGGAAGTGCTACCTGAACAAAAGCCTTTGTCCTGGCTCCTTCCTGATAATGTTTAGTTTGTAGTAGTGGCGCAGGGCTCTGGACATTTTCTCATAGGTCATGTTTGTTCTGTTCTGTTTGTTCAAAGGAGGAAGAGAGAAAAAAAGCACAAAGACACAATGAAATGAACCTTAGAAAAGGCACAGGGGGAGCTATTAAAATAAAAGCTCTTTGGCTGTTCCTTGGGGCACTGCCAGTTTGGGAATGCTACCTGCTAATCTGCTGCCTTCCAAGCACATTAGTCCCCACCCCGTAGCTTTTACCTTCATTGTCGCCAAGGTTTATTTACTCCTAAGGTGAATCACCCTTTGTCAGGAGTGCTGGAGCCCCAACTAATAAAGCGTATCCCACAGCAACCTCTCATTTCCTTTTCCCAAGACAGCTCTCTGCTATGCCCGAGGAATTTCCTGCAGGTTCCCCCTATCTTTGGGTCATCCTTCACCTTCTGACCCACACAGAATTTCTCTTTTTTTGTTGCAATGACCTTTCTCAAATTTGTGTTTCTGGTCTGTCATTTTAAGGAAGAAATGTTTTTGTTTGTTTAAATTCCTATTGTGGAAGCAAGAATACAGCGGTTTGGAGCCCTGAGGATATGGCACAATGTGGGAGTAGCAAAGGGATTTTTCTCAGTGACTCACATGTTGCAGTGTCTGTCGGTGGGGTCTTGCCATATTTGGCCACAGTGGGAATTATGAGCCTTCTTAGAAGGCTCAGGCCTCGGCCGAGCTTGGCCGGACCTCCCTGCCATCTCACTTGGCAGATCTGGGCTTGTGCCACTGCCGTGTCTTCAAGCTTTGCCCCAGATCCACCTGCTGGCTGGCCTGGATCAGGGTCAGCCACTGTTTTACATCTGCACACCTGAGCAATCTTCCTTACCAGAACAGACTTCATGTTTTAAATTCTCTTCCCTCCTACACCTTCGGAAAACTGCAGGGCAATCGCACTTCTTGCACTGTTTGCTTGTAAAGGGGATACCTTACAGTCAGGATATAAGTATTTGCTGTGTAGAAATGGGCTTTTGTGAACTCAGTTTCTAACTGAGCAGAAAAGCAGTGCCACTTCCCAAACGTCCCTTGTGAGTCAGAGTCTTGCGGTACTTCCCTTTCGCCCATTCCCAATGACAGCAGGGTGGCAGGGCCAGGTCAAGGGGGGTGGAGATGGGGGTTCTCAATACGCAGCCCTATCTAACTGGGGTATGCTGAGTTAATGGGCACCGGGCATGAGGAACAAATGGAAAGAGACGTCTTTAATTATTTCCTTTCCTTTGCAACTAATTGTTTGCCCAGTGAGGAAGAAACTAAATAATTACGGGCAGACTTGGGAAGGAGAAGAGAGACAATTATCCTCCAATCCAGGGATGAGGACTTTATCTGGCACTAGTTCATAGAGCAAGTATCTGGGCCCTTTTACCTTATGGTTTCCCCACAGTCGAGCCAGTCCATTGGGATCCACTATCCGGAATATTTTGGATTCTTTGTCCTCCCATCGGATGAAGTTTTCGTACCGGCTGTCAGAGAGCAACTGATAGACGTAATCCCAAAGCAGTCTACAGTCTATAGAGGAAAAGGGCAAGAAAACATGGTTGAAAATGCTTCTCGTCGAGGCCCTAACAACAAGAACCGGGAAGGAATCTAGTGGCCGCATTTGCCTAGTGTGGACTGACTGTCTGACTTCATTTTACAGAGAGGAAACCGAGGTTCGGAGAGAGGGAGTGCTGGAGAAGTGTGACCTTTGCCCTGTGGTGGCCTGAGCCAGGCCAAGCCAACGGCCTCCTTTCCCCAGTGAGGACTCAGTGACCCAGAAGTCCACGGTCATGACCAAAACCTGAACTTTAGCGGAGGCCACGTGAAAGACAGGGAGCAAGTTGTACCAGGAACAAAACGGCTCTGCAAGTGGGCTGAAAACAGGCGGGAAAGGTAAAAAGAGGATGCTGATGTTCCAAATGGAGCAGTGTGGTAAAAAAAAAAAAAGAAACAGTGGGGCTAAAAGATTATTTGGGAATTGGTGGGAAACACCTAACAGATAAAAGCAAGACAACCGGAGTAGGCTAAAACGTGGCAAAAAAGACAAGCGATGAGCGAAATACTGTGGGAAAAGAAAAACTGTGTGGCTCGGTGATGCTGACTGTGGCAACTGTGGCTAGGATGGTTTTAAAAAGAAATACAGATATTTTCATTATATCATACTTTGGAGGCTTTTAAAATCATTTTATTAGAACGGAATCATGGTAGAAAGGAGCCCTGTGCAAAAAATCATTTTCTCCACTTGCAGAACTGATGTTTGATCGTTGGGTCAGGCGACGAGTATCTATTAAGTGACCGAGCGTGGCCCAGGCAGGCGCGAGGCCTGGGCTTTTGGCAGTGGCTGGGTAATTAACAGAAGCCGTGACTCGCTCCTCCCGGTTCTGCTGCTTCCGGGGTCTGTGCTGTAAAGGTACGCGGTCTGCCCTTTGCAGGCAGGTGGGGATGAAATGTGCCTTCTCGGTTCAGGCGATGCTGCACTGGCCTCAGGTGAGAATAGGGGGCACCATCTTCCAGGTGTCACTGCAGGGCTCTGGAAGTGCCCAGTTTCTAAAGGCACTGGTCGGAACGCTGGTGACAGGTCAGTTACTGAAGGCCAAGGACAGGCTCGGCATCTTACGTGTGCTATTTCTGATCCTCAGGGAGGGTAAACCAACTTGCCTGAGGTCTCTGGGACGTGAACTCTGGGCTCCTGCGCTACAGCGTTGTTTCTTTGCTATGTCGGGCGAGGCCTGGGCCTGGCACACCTGAAGGGGAATGTCCAGGTGAGACTTGGGATGCCTTAGTGCCCACACGTCCCCATCCCAGAGAAAGAAAGGTGCCCTTCTCTGGGGCATGTTTACAAGGGAAATTGAGTCAGGCCACCCTGGGCAAGTTTCTGAACCTTCCTGAGCTCCTGCTTCCTTGCTTAGGAAACGGGAATGACGGCACCTACTTTACAGGATTATTGTATCAGTGATAACGTGACTGAAGAGAAAGTAATAACAATAACAAACATATTTAGAGGGTGCTATTTGCAGGCGCCGTGCTGTGCCTTCTACAGCGGGGTTACGTCTGACCCTCATGCCACCTTGCTATGCGGCAGGTGCTGTTGCTATTCCTGTTTTATGGACCAGGAAGCTGGGGCTAAGAGCGTTTGGTGACTTACTGACGGGCACGGCCTGCGAGTGGCACACGGAGGATTCCAGGCTCTGCGTGACTCTGGAGTCTGTGCTATGCCACATGCGATTTCTATTCTCAGAGAAACCAGTTAACGGGCACATATCTGTAAAATCTCAGGACTTTCCAGGGCAAAGGTCAGCTCTGCTTAGGGAGCTGTGAACTCCAGCTTTCTCGCTGAGCAGCAGAATGCACTGGCATAAAAGGTGGCATTTCCCAGAAGCTTAATCTTTCAAGGAAATACCATTAACTTACAATGACCCTGTAGCTTAGGATCCCTTACTATATCCTTTTCTTCTGTGTTATGTGTGTCCAAAAATTAATCTGATGTGTAATTTGCTGTGTTTTAGAAAAGGACAGGTGGTGTCCTTCTTGAAATAGTGACACCATTACGCTGGAGTTTGAACCCCATCCTAACAACAGAAGCTGGCCAGCCACTTCCATGATACCCCGTCCCAAGGCCACATCCTTTATTGCCAGAGGGTGGGCTGGGAGGTGGGAAATAACGGGGAGATCCAAGAAGTCAGCATCATACTATTGCAGACAGAATCATCTAGCTCATTCTTTTTTTTTTTTTTTTTGAGACAGAGTCTCACTTTGTTGCCCAGGCTAGAATGAGTGCCGTGGCGTCAGCCTAGCTCACAGCAACCTCAAACTCCTGGGCTCAAGTGATCCTCCTGCCTCAGCCTCCCGAGTAGCTGGGACTACAGGCATGTGCCACCATGCCTGGCAAATTTTTTCTTTTTTTTTTTGTATATATATTTTTAGTTGGTCAATTAATTTCTTTCTATTTTTAGTAGAGATGGGGGTCTCACTCTAGCTCAGGCTGGTTTTGAATTCCTGACCTCAAGCGATCCGCCCGCCTCGGCCTCCCAGAGTGCTACGATTACAGGCGTGAGCCACCGCGCCCAGCCCCACTCTAGCTCATTCTTAAGGCACTTGGAAGAGGATGGCTCTGGTTTCTAGGCAAAGTAGTAGAGCCGGCAAAGTGTCTTTACCCCTCACAGTTACCCCTGTCTTGCATCGCTTTCACTACAAACGGAAATGGAGAACTGCTAGGGTCTGAGTGTTCGTGTCCTCCCCAAATCACGTGTTGAAATCCTAACCTTCAAGGTGACAGCATCAGGAGGTGGGGCCTCTGGGAGGTGATTAGGTCAGAAGGGCTCTATCCTCACAGGATGGGTTAGTGCCCTTGCAAAAGAGACCTCAGAGCGACCCCTTGTCCTGCCACCATGGGAGGACGTGGCAAGAAGGTGCTAAAAGCCAGGAATTGGGCCCTCACCAGATGCCAAATCTGCCAGTACCTTGATTGTGGACTTTCCAGCCTCCAGAACTGAGAAATAAATGTCCACTGCTTATAAGTCCCCCAGTCTGGGGTGGTTTGTTATAGCAGCCAAAACAGACCAAGACAAGAGCTGAGCTGTGGTTTAATGTTCCAGTTTTTGTCCTACTATCAACTGGTAGATAAATTTTCCACAGTCCCTTCCAACTGGAAAACATCTGACAAAACCAAATACTGTCACGTAAAATGCCAGTAAATTAGGAGGAACAAAGGTGGTTTGTGTATGACCCCTCCCTCGTCTCCCTACAGGGTTTCAGTCATCTTCACTGCAAATAGGCTCACGATGCCGCTGGGTTCCCCTGGATTGGGAATGTGATCCTCTAGTGCGTTCACCTTAAGGAAATCCAGCAATAAAGAAACTACCTGGTTGTCTTTTGCAGTTTGGTGTAAAGACATTTTGCCCACATGAAGGTGAGTGATCTGGCACTTCTAGGTGGAAGGCACTCTATTCAGCGGCCCACGATGGAGTTGAAACTTAAAGTGGGTGGTTCCTCCATCTGCGTCTGCATAGGGTTTTTACTGCATTGTTTCTGTCATTTCTTTTATTGTCATGGTACATTCTATTTCTCATCAAACGATGAAACACGAGCAGACCATTTCTGCATGCAAGGGATTAACCAGCACTGGGGTACCATGTAGGGTTGTCAGAGGCATCAAACTGGGGTCTAGAACATTCTCTACTCTTTGGATGGCAAATGAAGGGCAGGGCTTACCAGAGAACAGATTTTACCTATGGGCTTCAAGAACATTTGTATCTTGCAAGTTTTTCCCTTTCATAAATGTGAAAATAACCCCAAACAAGCTGCCAATTGATCATTTTAAATGACATCTAATCCAACAAAGCCAACTTCAGCTCAGTAATAAAAATATGTTGACATTTAAGACATATTGAATTAGTCACTAATGGAGGTAGCAACAGGAATTTTGTGGCATAAATCAGTTGTTTCAAGCTCAGAGTAAGAGTGGCTTTTATAATGTTATTGATTGTTTTGTTTCTTTGGTTAAAAATTATGTTCAAATGATAAAAATAACTGCCTGACCATACAATAGGTTTTTTTTTTTTAACAATTGAAGTTCCAGCAATGTGAGTTAGTTTTGTTTTTAAGATTTCTATTAAATAAAAGGCAGACCCGCTTTAGTTCCATAGATCCTTTGGAGGCTGTTATCACGGCCCACCTGGAATTTTTCAATTTTGTCTAAATCCATGTCTGCACAGGGACAATGTTCCTTGATCATCAATGAAAATGCTTAATACTACATAACAAAACTCATCAAATTTTATAAACAAAAGTTTATCCCACTCCAAAACGAACATGCATGTGTAAAAATTTTTTGTATCACAAGGTATTCAGGTTAAGTGCATTTCTCTAAAACTAAAGAAATGTCCATTATTTGGACTGTCTCTTCCGCAAGGAGTTTATGAAAGAGTTTAGCGTGAGTACAGTGCCATTTTCCAATCGCAGAAAGTGAACTCTCTCTCTCTCTCTTGCTGGGTGAGGTGCCCTGGGCATCCGCAGCTAAAAGGCATTGTAAAAAAATCTCTTCCTGTGGTTAAGGAGAAATATTTTCACTCCCACGTCCGTCTCCTTCCAGAGACTCATTGTATAAACTCATTGAGCAGAGATTGTAAAAAGACGGGCAATTCACACATAACCAACATGGTTTCTAAAGGAAAAAACCATGCCAGACAAAACTGATGTTTAAAAAAACTTGAGTAGGCAAGTCAACTTATTGACAAAGGGAATGTTTAATCATGGTGGGTAATTTAAATTTCAGGAAAGTTTCTAAGAAAGTCATTTTATGTTGTTTTAGCTTCCCCAACAGAATTTTAAATGAAGGTCTGTAAACCAGTGTTCCCCGGGTATTATTACCAACAGGGAGAGGCTGAGTGTCCCTGTTAAATTTGTAAAAATTTATTACCTAAAAATGAATAAATTTATTTCAAGTTCAGCAATAAAACAGGGAAAGGAACATACAAAATAAGAAGTTTTTTTACTATGCTTTATAGCAGTGGTTTAACAGTGGGGATGATTTTGACACCCGGGGGCATTTGGCAATGTCTGGAGACATTTCTAGAGTGGAGGGCGGTACTGATACCTAGTGGGCAGAGGCAGGGATGCTGCTAAATACCTTAGAGTGCACAGAACCACCCCTTACAACAAAGAATTATTTGGCTCAAATACCCAGAGCGCTGAGGTTGAGATACCTTTGTACAGGAACACATTTACAGCATTCAGGGGGCCATTGCTGCTTGGTCTCTTTCCTTCCTTCATTTATCTAGAAGCACAAAGTTGATGAATCCAGTGCAGCCAACTCTGTGTTGATACGCAGAGGTGTGTTTACAATGGGCAATTGCTTGTGCTTTGCTGTGGCTTAGGAAAACAGAAGCCATATGTGCACAGGGGCAGGCTGGGGCGGGGAGGGAGAAACGGAGGCAAGGAATACAAACCTATGCTTCCTGGCTTCATGGGGCAGAGGAACCACAGCTGCAAAGAGGCCGGACCTTTTCACCTCTGCTTACAGAAGGTGTGGAGAAGGCTGGGAAACGCGCAGCTGAGATTCGGCGGCAGCTGGAACCCAGCGACGCCCGGCCGCTGCTTTGCGTAGGTGTGGGTGCAGCCGGGCCCCACACCCAGAGACTGCAGAGCAGGGACACCGTATTCTAGCCACGTGTACCCTTAAACTGGAATTTCCAGTCTCAAGTCCCTTCTATTATATTCCACCCAGCTCCTGTGCTGTTGCTGTTTTATCTTTCAGAAACATTGTCCTGAAACTTATTTCTCTTTTAGGGGCTCTTTGATTTCTCAGTTGTTCACACTGAAAATAACATGCAGCCACTGGGCCACTCGAAATATTCCTGTTGGGGTGACGGATCCTCCCCTCCCCAAGGCCCATCAGGCCCTAGTCACTGTCTCGTTCATCCCCTCCAAATACGGACGGCAGGCAAAGCCTCAGAGGAGCACAAAAGCAGGTCTGCAAGGAAATATGGAAATCAAGGTGGCTTGAGGGGGAGCGCTTGAAACAACTGCGCCACAGGAAAGCCTTCCCCATGCGTGCTCCGTGCCGGCCCCGCGGGGCAGCTGTGCTGGCTGTCCCCACGGCTCTCCCTTCAGTCCCTCTCGGATCTCCAGGGTGGCAGCACTGTAGTGAGGCAGAGGAGGGACACTAACATTTAGTAATTAACCTACTTGTGCTATATGTTCCCATGTCTCATTAACAGTCAAAAGTGCCCAGAAATGGGTATTATTATTCTCATTAATATGGGTAAGGAAGGGAGGCTGCAGGGACATTAAGAACTCCTCTGCTTGGGAGATAAGAACTGGATTCCAATCCTGCTCACTCCACAGGCTGGCACTGCTTCCCCAGGGACGCCTCAGGAGCTCTAGAAGGTTCTGGGTTACAAGGCTCTGCAGAAGTTACTGCCCTGAGACAGCAAGGGAGAAAGTGGCTCTTTCAGCTGGTACTGTAAACCCCGAATCCTTGTGGCTTATGGAGCCCTCCCACAGCTCGTCTTTTCTCTCCTGCAAACACAGATACTTACACACGTGCACGTGTGCAAAGGTGCTCATGCACATGCACAGCCCCATGGCTTCCCCTGTCACTTTCACACCTGTCCCTTTAGACTTTTCTTTTATGATGTCTTTTAGCCTTCAAGCCTGCTCCTGAGGCTCATTTACAAAAATTAAAAAAAAGAAAATGTCCATGCGCTTCATTTGAAACTAATTCACACCAGCACTAAATGCGGCCAGGGAAGAAGTAGAGATGGAAGCAAGAGGTCAGAATGCAGGGTGACTTCCCCTGGTCTTGAAGCCCCTGAGACAAGCCTCAAGCTGCCTTCCCTGGTTTCATGCTGCTTTTCTTCATCTCACTTAAGGTTAGAGGCTTCCAGGATTGAATCTCTGTGTGTGTATATATATAATTCATCCTGTCCATAAAACCAAATCAAGAAATTATACCATTTAGTCAGGTGACAAAATAAGCAATACAGGAGACTGGATGTCTCCCTGATTTGAATCTTTTTGTTTCTGTTAAGGATATAAGCTTGATAGATAATAAACACAGTTTTTAAAGTCCCAAATGGCTATCTTTAAGGATCTGAAAGATTGCTGCCAAGTGTGGTATAAGGGTTGAGGGTTGGAGGTGAAGAAGCCTCGAGCTGGGAGGGAATCCCACTTCTCACCTGCTGTAGGATCAGTTGACTCCACCAACCAGCGACATCCTCACAAACCATGAAGTTCATGTTTGCAAAGAGATCGGAGGCTTCCGCAAAAGTTATGAGATAAACACAAAAAAGGAAATACTGTCTATTTGGGTGGGTCATGGACTTTGAACAACCAAATCTGTACAAACTTCTGAAGTCCTCAGTTTTGTGTAGCAAATGAGGGGCTATGAATGGATCATAAGATGACTCTCAGTTTACCAACAAATCTTCTTCTTCAGCAGAGTTTTGGATTAAGGCCAAGGAGGGGATAAGCAGACCAGGAAATCTGGTAGCTCAGGTTTTTATTGAGAGAGAGAACAAAATGACTTAAAAATTCTCTTTTAAGATTTAGCTGTCTATAATGAAAACCAAAGTAGAAGCTTATTTTGTCTGATGGCATACAGCAAGGGGAATATTGCCCTATGTCAGCAAAGACAAAATTTGGCATTTAGAGATGCTGTACTTCTATCACCTAGAACGATGCCTGGCAGATAGTGGATTGGTGATAATCTTTGAATAAATGCAGGAATAACTACATAATTCAAATGTGCAAAGAAACCATTACTTTCACTTAGTGGTATTTTATTTATGTTAATGATGGTATTGCAACTATTCTGGATTCATCTGCAAATGTAGCCTGCAGTCCAGAACCTGTCTACTCTCTTACATTACTTGTTATTGTTCCTTTCACACATCTTAGACATGCCTTGTCATCTAAAGTCAAGGAATTCCTTGAGAGCAGGGACAGTGTTTTCTACATCTGCATCTCACATTATGCCTGTGATTCCAAGCACACTGACCATAAAAGTAAACAATGCCGCACAGCAGAAGGCATCAGACTTTTTCTGCAAAGGGCCAACCACTCAATATGTTAGGCTCTGCTGGCTACACAATCTCTGTAACTGCTCAACTCTGCCTTTGCAGAACGAAAGCACATATAGACAATACTAAATAAATGGGCGTGGCTGTTTTCTGGTACAACTTGATTTACAAAAACAGGTGGTGGATGGGTTTGGCACATGGGCCATAGTTTCCAAACTCTGCTCTAGGGTCCCAAGCTAGGAGCAAGAATCCTGAACAGAAGGTCTAGGCTGGACTTTGATGTATCTGAATCTCCATTCTTCCACCTGTAAAAGACCCTTGTGGTTTTGAAATCATTAAGTCTTAAAAAGGATTCTCAGTACATATTGGAAACACAAGTCATAGCATCACTGGAGTCACACCTCGTCAACCTACAGGTGCCTGAGGCCAATATACTCTTTGGCTATGAAACACATTGGTGGGACACAGGCTAGTAAACTTTGTTAGGTAGAGAAAAGTTTTTGGACAGATGTTTCCCACTATCCCCCTTGCTCCCGAGTAATCCTTTCCTGAAGATAATAAATAGAAAACCAGCACAGAAAGAAGCAACTTGCTCACTGCTCCATACACTGGTAGCTAGTCAATAAAAAACAGAACCTACAAAACTTGTCTCACTGTCCTGTGTTATGTAATCTCTCTCCCATGAATGCTAGCCATTCCAACCTGTTAAACTCTTAATAATAGTCCTTCTTATGCTTTGAAAAGTGACACCTTTAAAAATAAACTACATGTTATGTTTAGATAGATCTCATTTGTGGTTTATCTTTAAAATGTCAACCACCTACTGAATTTCCTTCATTGATTATCTTAGTTTTTCCATATGGCAAATACCTAAATAAACTGTTATAACTTTTCATGTAATCTCTTACTTGTATGATGCAATTTCATAGATATTAAAAAATGAAAAAAAAAAGCATTCATGAAAACGATAGGTTTTTAAATTGTTCTGGATAGACCTGGACTCTTAGATTTACATTTTCTACCTGAAATAGAAAAAAAAAAAATATTCTGAGTCTTATCTTACTTTGCTCCTGGAATTTTTCTCTATCTGGAATGACCTCTTTTTCTCTCATTTCCATTTGTCCATATTCTGAGAATTCATCTAAGCCCAGCTAAAAAGCCAGCCCTTCACTCGACTTTCCCTCACATCCCTCCTCTGACCTCCCGCGGCACTTAATAGGAACCCTTCTGAGACACCCATCACGTGCCTCACTTTTAGAGCTAACTATGCTCAACACTTTCATGATAAAGATTGTGTCTTATGCTTCTTTGAACTTGCCTTCACCTTAAACAGTACAGTGCCTTAACACAGACGATGTCCAAGTGCATACATCCTAGTGTTCCTGAGCAAACCACATCCGAATGGTGAGAATTCGGCTGTTTTGTGACCCGCATTCGTGAGTAGTGTTTCCCTCGACACCTTCCAGCTATGCCCATCATGTGGCATTCAGCAGTACCTTCATTTCTTTCTGTGCTGTGCTCATTTAAAAAGCTTTAAGGAGCTAAGTTTTCTCACCTAACAGCTGCTTTATGGAGATTTAAAGGCTTTTTATGACTGTTCAGTAATGATAGAACTTTACATCATACATAGGAATCACCTGATGCCTCTGATCTCCAATAAATAGAATCAATTTTACAAGGATCTGAGTAGGCCAGAAAGATACCAGAAGAGTAGGGCAGAGGCAGGGTTATCCCAAAAGAAACAAAGGAGCCTAGAACTTTGGTGAGTTCTCTTCGGAGGGTTAAGAATCAAGACAAGTGTCAGATGGCAGATGTATGGAGCTGGGAGAAACTTCAGAGACCACCCAGTCTCGCCTTCTCATTTCACCCCGGAGAAAAACACCACCTTTCAGTTAAATGAGTTAACCTTGGATTTGGTTAAATTAGTTAACACATACATTTGCAGATTTAAAAACTTTTGGATATGTCATTATAATGAGGATTAATAATTAGTTTTAGGGGCCTGTCATACTGAGGGAGTGAATGCACTCCCCCAAAGATCTGGGCTCTGGGGTTATTTCACACAAATATTCTGACTTCCTAGAGCTGTCAAGAAAAGCAGAGATTCCCCCGTTCTGAGTGCTCTCATGAGAGGGCATCCGTGTACACCAGGGCTCAATGGAATACTGTCCCCACCAAGAACCTGCATCTATCATCAAACAATGCTGATGTTCAGGAATAACATTAAAGAAAAAGTAGTTAATTTTAAGAGACTAATATTTTGAAATTTACAAACCCACTAAAGAAGGAAAAAATAACTCTTCAAGTAAAAACAATTGATATTTATTGCTTTATGGGCTTATTTTAGATTCCCAAGAAGTCTGTGGTGAAGACAGCGTCACAGAGGAGGTAGACAGGACAGACCGTGATGAGAAAGCCAGGCCCACATGGGCAGCACTAGGACAGCAGCCATGGGGACAGTAGGGACCATCCTACAGGACCTGGACACCCAGCCCCTCTCTGAACTTAGGCACAGGCCTTTGCCCCTCTGGGGCTCAGCTGCCTCTGTGCTTTCCCCTGTACAGATGACCCATGCACGTAAAATGAATATAGCAGTAATAACCTACCTGAAAGGGTTGCCCTGAGACTTCTAAACAAGCAAAAAGTATCTGCAAAGTGTCAAGTACTGCTGTACACACCGTGCAAGGCACGAGACAAGAAGGGTACATGGAGACAAGGGTCTCGCCTGGAAAGCACAAGACGAGTCATTTACAGCACTCACAGCAGCATGCTGGCCCCATCCTCTTTCTCTAATTATCTGGGGGAAATGCACATGTTTTGCCTGAGCTCTTTGCTTCTTTATCCCCTGTTCTTTGTTCCCCAGTTTCTTTAAAATAATCTCATGTGTATGCAAAAGTAGACAGAACAATAACGTGAACCCCCATGCCTCCACCACCCAGCCACAGACCCATCGGCTAGTTCACGACTAACTTCATTTTATGCATACGCCGCCCATGCCCCGCACCCCCAACCCTGCGGGATTCATTTTTAATTGAATCCCAAACATCTATCATTTCATTTTTTTGTAGTTTTTTTAAACACACAACTCATTTATGTGCCATGTTATTTTCTTTATATCCTGATGTAAATTATTTATAACAATAAAATGGAGGCAACAATGGAGGCGCACTTGGGGCCAGAGAAAAATCTAGAAACAAATGATTAAAATTAAAAAAAGAAGATAGTGCGTCAAGGTAGAGGTAAAGTAAGCTGTGGGAGTACCTGCTGTTCTGTTGCTGTGAGCATGGCTGTACCCTGGTGGTCAGCTGCAGCTCTGTCCTGGGCCACCAGCTCAGGGAGGAAAGGGCATTTCTTACCTTCCCCTGAACAGGTCTGCCCTCTCCTACCCCAGGCCTCCCTCCCATTACTGAAAGCACAATCACTCAAGTATCCAGCTCACCTCTGCAAAGCCTTCCTTGGTTCCTCCAGTCAAAATGTACCTTCCTTCTGCTTTGCTTTCTGAGCACTTTATTGTTCTGGCACATAGTAGGTGCTCAATGAATGCTTGTACATTCTATGAACCGGACGTAAGGCTTATTTCATTGTGCCTTACTTCTTAGTGGTTTCACAGTTATCTCTCCCACTGAATTCTAAATTCCTTGAGGAAAAAGATATTCTGTGCTACATTGGTTCTTTATCCCTACTCCTAACACATTTATCTGTACATAGTAGGTGCTCAACAAATTCACATGAATGGAGAGATGTTCTAGGGAAACAGCTAACCTTGTCCAATGGTTAGAGGGTCAAGCTTCTGAAGAATGACTTCACGTAAATTACAGGCAGACCAGCAAACAGACAATGTGTGAATGTTTTTCACTCATTTCTTCCCATAGGTAAGGAAATTTGGGCTTGTCATCACAAGAGGAAAAGAATTCGGGAGTGGTTTCCCCCTGTCCAAATGACCCGGCAACACCTGCCTCCAATACCACAGTCCTGCTTTCCTCTCCTGCCCCCTCCCAAGGTGAAGGCTGCAGTGAGTTACTTGCCCTAGGATGGAATTACAGGCCTGAATCTGAGACAAAGCTCCTTTCTGCTATGTCTGGTCATTAATTAGCTACTGGAAACTTCAGGACAGGGCCATTAGCATGCTCATAAACCTTTTATTTTAAATGTTTTCGCTTAGCCTTGATTCTGATGTGACTCTCCTTGTAAGCTGGACGTAGGACATTTGTTTCTTAACATTTCTGAGGCTCATTAACTACTCCATCCCAGCGGCTCATTAAGCAAGCCATTAGGGATTTCTCCTCATCCAGGCAGAAGCCTCCGCTGGCCCTCGCAGAGCCCGGGAGGGCGCGTAATTGGGAGTGGAGTGGGGCCAGCTGCAAGGCTCTGAGGGGAGACGCTGGCGCAGGGGACAGGCGCTCACTCACCTGCTATCCTCCCGATGGGCATGGCGTGCTCTTCTGGCGGGGAGACGGAGACCATGATGTGGTTCACGTAAGCCATGTCTTCCCGATGGGAGAGGTTGATGGGCTTCCCTTCCCTGTGCAGCCCGTCCTCGGAGAGCCTGGACTGTTTGAAATCCATGGAGTGCCGGGGGTTCAGGATCAGGGGGTGCATGATGGGGCTGGGCATCAGCTGGATCACGCGCGTGTTCTCCTGCCGGGGGCTGGAGGGCTTCGGGTGGGACTCGGAGGACGGCGGGCAGTGATTATTCTCCATGGGAGACACTGACAGAGGGTAGGGCTCCTGGTGGTTGTTCTCCTGGTGCAGCCTCGGTCCCTGGGCCCTCTCGGCCGGGGAGAGGCGGCGGATCATGTTGTCCAGGGGGGACCGGAGGGGCCGCTGCTCGGGGTCGGGAGAAGGCCGGTGGTTCGTGGTGATGGGGGACCGCGAGCGGTGCAACAGTTCAATGGTGGGAGGGTTGTGGTGCACGTTCTCCACGGACGGCCTGGGGGGCCTCTGGACGCAGCTATCTGTGGAGCAGAGGGAAAGACAATCACAGACCCCGTGACCCAGCAGGACAGGGACCTCGCTGCCGCCTGCAGGCAGCAGGCAGCAGAGCCGCATGTGTGCGTAAACCGCCTTTCTCCCCAGGGTGCAGAGCGTCTTTTTCGCGGCTTAAAGAAAAATTAAAGTGCACATACCTGAAATTATTTTCCTACTGCTAGATATGCTAAGAATGTCTATAAGCATTTCATTAATCATCTATCAATGGCTTATAAACACAATGAAACCAAACTTCTGTTCTTTTTCTCACTTATCTTCCACGTGGCTTTTGGAGATGGAAGGGTCTTTAGGGATTTCTCTCTAGATACTTTTATTGACTTACATTTTCATAACAAAATTTCCAAATTCCCTACCTTCAGGAGTGTTTGATATTAAAGATAATGCTAATAGTATTAGTAATAATGATTAACTGATTTTATTGCTTAAAACTCGTAGCACTCCTAAGGAGGAGCTACCACTATCACCCCTATTTTACAGATGTTAAAACTGAGGCATAAAGAACTTAAGCCTCAGTTACCAAAGGTCACAAGCCAATGAGGGGATTAGAACCAGACTCTGGTCAGATTCTAGAACCTGTGTACTCATTATAGTATCTGTCACTTTGTAACATAGAAACTGGGGCACAACATCATATCAAAACTTGTTCTAAGCATGAACAGTGGCATTAATTTATAGAATGACAACTTTGTTGAACCTCAAGGAACTTTTAGGAATACTTTGTTCCTGAGTGCACAGACCCTACAAATGTTCAGAGACAGGGAGAGGTAAGTAAGGAGCAGAATGGATGGACACCCCTAACAACACCTTTACCCATCCCACTTGAACTTTCAAGCTGGTGACATCTGAGCCAGGACAACATCAGATGTGTACACAGCTCAGCAAGAGAAGTAGCTCTGGGGGCTGAGTTGAGGGACGAACTGGCACCCACACAGCTCCAGAAGTCCCTGTTAAGGCTCAGAAAAACAGAAATCTGCCCATAAAATAGGGATTTCTAAAGGGCCCCAAATCCATCTCAATGAGGTCTGTCTGGCCACATCTGTTTCCAGAGCTGTCTCACCAAAAGTACGTGCATATTTGCTGGTCCCTGTTCTGGTTAAAGACTTGTCCATGGTTCTAAGTAAAGCAAGTCAAAGATATCACCTTTGTCCATTAAGACAATACCTATAAGAAGAACACATATAGGGGTCTGGGACTCTGACAGGACCAATAAACAGAGCGCCAGAGGTGCTGGTTTCTTTAAGTTTTAAACAGGGTTAAGAGGAAAATGGGGACGTTTTTCTTTTTACAAGTCCTACTAGATTTTACCTATTATGTGAGACACTGAACAAAAGAAATATTATTTATGATATTAAAAGATCATCTCCTTAAAGGCAACAGGCTTATTTTGTGACTACTGTATAACCTGCTGCTATAAATTAAAAAGTGCTTATCATTAGAGTAGCTATCAATAGGAGACTGGTTTCATCAGTCACAGTATACATCTAAACAATGGAGTACTATGCAACTGCAAAAAGCAATGAGGAGAATCTCAATATTTTGCTAAGGACTGGTATCCAGGCTCTATGGTTAGATAAGAAAAGCAAGATGAAGTATTTATGATCCGATACCACTTATCTAAAATAGGTGAGGGGGGTTCCAGTTTCAATAGTGGCAGAGTAGCTTGTACCGGCCTTCCTACAGATAGAAATGATAGAATCTGGATAAAACATATTTTAAAAACTATTCAAAGGTACTGGAGAGTGGCCAAGAGCAGACGAAAACTGAATGGGATTTCACTTTGGAAGAAAATACCTGCCCAGGGTGAGATGCATATTTATACAGCTTTCCCCCCTGAGGGAGCTCCCCAGTCCATGCAGCATAGGACAGATGGATGATAAACGGAGAGTTGCTTGAGATGTTAGAAGATAAGAGTATGTAGCTGCTAGAATGGCAGAAAATTGAGGAAGCAAATCCCATAAAGGCAGAAGCCTCAGAGGCGGGTAGGGACTAAACTGGCATGTAAAAGTTCCCTCAAATTCTTGTCTGATTCCTGAACAGCACAAGTGCAGGCGAGACTCTAAGTTCAATGAAAAGCAACCGCTGGAGGGTCAAAAGATATCAGCAGGACTCTCAGTTACTGGCTGCTGAAGTAGAGACAGAGTTCAGAATTTGAGTCTCACCATGTAAGAAGGCTCCGTAAACACCTCAGGCTGTCCATTATCCCAGAATGGCCGCACCTTGGGAATAAGAACTATGCCCCAGGACAGAGGAATCTGGCCAAGGGAAAATGACAAAATTGAAACAGCTTTGACCTAATGAAATGTAAGGCCAAGCCTCAACGTGACTGGCTAGGAATTTAACTGCCTGCTAGAACAAAAATCAACACTCTTCAGAGGAAATGAACACAATCCAGAGTCTCTACAATATAGTATCTATCACATTTTATCTAATAAAAATTTTTTAGACATGAGAGGAAACAGGAAAATGTGACCCATAATAAAAAGGAAAGGTAGTAAACAGAAACAGACCTTGAGATGTCACAGTTAGCAAAAAAGGACTTTACAGCCCTATTATGTTAATAAATAATAAAGTGCAAGCCCTCAAAGGAAATGATAGTCATAATGAGTGATGACAGATATTGTCAAAAGAGAAACAGAAATTGTTAAAAAAACAAAATGAAGATTCTATTAAATATAACTGATAAGTACGATTATGAAATGAAAGATTATACTGAATGGACTTAATAGCAGATTGGAGCTGAGAGAAGAAAAGGTTAGTAAATTTGAAGACAGATGAGTAAAATTAAATCCAAACAAATCCTCAGTGACCAGTGGAACAATATCAAATGGTCTAATACACATGTAATAGGAGTCCAAGAAGGAGAATATAGAAAGAATGGGGAGGGCAGGGAAGAGAGAATCATGGCCAGATTGTCCACGACTTAGTAACAACAACAAATGTAAAGATCCAAGAAGCTCAAGCAGGATACATACAATGAAAACCACACCTAGGACCATCATAGTCAAATTGCTGAGAATCAAAGATACAGACAAAACCTTGAAAGCAACCAGGGGAAAAAACATACCATGTACAGGGGAAAAGTTATACTAATTATGTCTAACTTCTTTTTAAAAAACAGTGTGTGTATGCACACATACACATGCACAAAGGATATGGATGGGAACCTATAGTTTGAGAGAGACTTAAGAGATACAGCGACCATTTGCAATGTACAGACCCTTGTTTGAATTCCGATTCAAACAGGAAAAAACATTTGTGAGATAACTGGCAAAATGTGAACACTATTAGGCTCTGTGATTATGATTCTGTAAAGAGTCCTTTTCTTTTCAGATCTATGTTGATATATTTACAGATGAAATGATGTGTCCGGGATTTGCTTCAAAACAATCTGGGAGGGTGAAGGAGAGAGTAGATGGAGCACGGAGAAGCAAGATTGGCCACGATTTAACCATCAAAACTGGGGATGGGTACGTGGGGGTTCATTATACGATTCTCTCTACTTCCGTATAGGCTTGCTATTTCCTATTATAAAAAGTTTTTTATTTTAAGTGTTTAATCAACCTTGCAAGGATACAGGTTGGAATGACAAGCACTAACTTCTTCACTTTTCCCCAAATGCACATAAATGCTTAAAAGGTACTGACTAAAATAGTCTGCAACCTTTTGGGGACAAGGTGAGTTTTCTTTTCATAGCTAACGTGCATCTCAATTCTGCTGCTCATAAAAAAAGAATTTATCTTTTGTCCATGGTTCACTTTTCATTTGTCACAGAATATGATCATTGTAAGCAACTATTCAAGACAGTTTCATTTTGAACTCCCATATATTTTCTTCCAAAGGCCATTTACAGAATGTCTCTCTTTACTTAAAAGCTTATTAAGGTTTAAAAATACTTAAGGATGATGAAGCCCATGTATCAAAAATTCCCATTTCCTTAATCCATTTCCCATCTGATAAATTTCAAAATGGACACAGGCGTTGGTCAGTAATCTGGTTACCTGCAGGCTTTCTTTGATGTCCCAGGCTTCAAGGCTCTGTGTGTGGGTGTGCACTCCCAGCAAGCCTTAGGAAGTCTGGGAGGACTACGAGAGGAAGAACTTTCATGCCAAGGGTAAAAGAGGAACTGATGTAATGTCCTGGAGAGATTTCACTCTCTGTTCCTGCCCAGATCTTTGGGAACAATGCAGGAGGGTGATAGTGCTCTGGATAATCCAACTCAGATTTTACTTTGGACTCAGGATCCAGGCAGGAACAGGACTTGGAGGAGCTTGATTTATTTATTTCTCTGCAGATGCCACTCAAAGAGGAAGTACTTGATGAAGTTGATAACATTAAAGGAAGAGAACTGGATTTGAGGGTATTTAATTCCAGGCTCCTGGTGGTCTGGGCACAACCACTGTCAAGGCTGAAAGGCCTGCAATGAGACCTTCCAAGCTTTGTCTCAGTTTGCAAAGCAGCGCCCACGTACAGCGTGGGCTATGACGTTCCTACCCTGCTGCCTGCTGCCTCTGTCATTATAAGTTGGCAGCAGGGTATGGAAACTTACGAGACCAGAGCCGGCAGGCAGAGAAGCTCCGGACACAGGAAATGCACTGAGCGGACAGTGGGTGCATTACATCCCCCAGATGTAGGAGTCTTCTGTCTAAAACAAGAAGATTTTTTTGGTCTGGCCTTGATGTCTGGGTTTGTTCTTGGTGAGTTGCCCAGCTGGAAAACTGGGAAATTATCCACGTTGCCCTCATTCTGAAGGTCTTGATATGGGCGGAAAACACACGGGGAAGAAGGAGGGAAAGCCACACATCGTTAGTCAGTGTGGGCAGAGAAGGAAGGGAGGAAGAAAGACAATGGTTGGGAACTGTCATCCTGGATGAAAGTGTTTTCTGATCCCAAACTTTTCTCTTTGTAGACCTTGGATGGACAGAAATAATCCCTTTTTCTTACTAGCAAACAGCCCAAAACAAATCAGGACTTTAAATGTGATAACTGAAAATAAGGTCTCATTTCTTTTCTTTCCGTTTATTTATTAGAAATGTTTCTCTACTTAAAATGCATCTAAATTTGACCCAATTTAATCATATTATAAATAATGAATAACTAGTGAAACTTTAAAAAAAAATGTGCCTTTAGTGCAAGTCCTGGGTTTTAACTGGAAGGTTTCCAGGGTAGGGTACAGGTGAAGACGGGGTTTGCATCTCACACCCCAGGATCTCATTTCCACCATCCAGCTTTCCCCAAGCGCGGGGTGAGGATCAGAGAAGTTGGGCAGGGAGCTGCAGATCTACAACAGGGCCTGCAGATGACTCCCACGCCTCAGCCTCGGCCCACTGTGGTCCATGTCCTTCCAGGAGGGACCACATCTCAACAAGGTTTGGGAAAAAATTAGTGGGAACTATGCATGATATAAAGAGCTACACAAAAGTTAAAGGCTCCAGGTCTTGAGGTGGAATTCAAAATCTATTTCATATGCACACTCCAGTTTGTGAACCCACATTATGAACTGAACTGTGTCTGCCCCAAGAATGTGACCTTATTTGGAAAGAGGGTCCTTGCAAATGTCATTAGTTAGTATCAGGTCATTTGAACCACCCAATACAACTGGTGTCTTGATAAAAAGTTACTTTGGCCATAGAGACAAGCACACTGGGAGAATGCCACATGAAGATAAAGACCTCCAAGCCAAGGAATGCCAAAAATGGCCAGCACACCATAAGGAGCAAGGAAAGAAGCATGGAACACGTCCTCACTCACAGCCCTCAGAAGGAACCAACCCTGGTGACACCTTGATCTCAGACTTGTAGCCCCCAGAACTGTGAGGTCATACATTTCTGTTGTTTAAGCCACCCAGCTGTGGTACTATGTCATAGCAGCCCTAGCAAAGGAACACGCCAGCCCCCACTCCCTTTCCCTGGGGTTCAACTTCTGCTTGGTCTGGAGGCCTTCCTCTGACCCTATTCATCTCAACAAGGTGCCAACATCACTGGAGTCCCTTGTAGGGCCTGAGAAGTGCCCTAGTTTGGAGTGGATGATTCATATATGTTTGAGGTCGCCAACAATAAACCCTATGTAAGCTCCTCCAATTTTATAGGCCTTTGATGAAAGGAGCTAAGACAAACAAAATGGGTAACGTGTAGTACTCTGAGGCCTAATCTTCATTCCTAGGTGCCAGGCGGGGATGCCTCCAAACAGGCGACCTTCGCGGTGGATCGGCACGGAGCACATATGCAAAGCTGCAGACAGGAGGCTTCCTGCTCTTCCCCGGCAGTGTAGTAGGGGCATCTCTGATGAGTCTCAGTACAGCAGCACCAAGGAAGTGAACTGAGAAATCAAGGGACTGGATTTCAGATGAGCCAATTAGACCTGTGGGGGCAAATCTCTCCATCATTTATAGGGACAGGCGACACAGCGGCACAAGGAGGAGGCAGAGGAGTCCTGGCGTGGGGAAGAGAGGAGGGTAACCCCTTTCACTGATGGCTTCCTTCTCTGGAGGCAAATCAAACTGCTCTCAGCCCCCTTATCTCAAAGGGAGCAGGTGGCCTTTCTCTAGGGGTAGAAGGAAGTTTCTTGGCGACTTCCTGCCTATCTTGGCAGAGTTATTCATGCATATTAGGGATCTCTGGCCTCTAAAACTTCTGGCTTAAGAGAGCAAGCTAGCCCTAGGGCTAAAAGCAGACTTCAGGCCACTGGAGGAGGCAGGGAGGGCGAGAGGGCCCCCAAGTAAACCGAGGGCCCAGACAAGGTGCAGAATAGCCCTTTTACAATCTGGTGCCCCCCTGCATCTGCCTCTACAACAAATGCTACCACAGGGGCAAGGTCAGGAGGTCAAAGGTCATGCAGCCCTAGGCCCTGAAATACAGGAAGCAAAGCAGGAAGAGGAAAGGACTGGCAGAAGAATGGAATGAGGCTGGTCAGGGGGAAAAGGTGTTCAGTGGTACCTGGAGGCTCTGCTGCCAGGGAGACCGGGAAGTCAAGATCTGGGCCTGTTCTTGTGAGGGGACCTCTCATTACCTGCTGCCAGATTCGAGAATCACAGAACAGAAAGGGCTGCAAAAAGGTCAATCTTCTAGTTCTCAAATGTGATAGGCAACAGCCAGATGATTAATGCGAAGGTTCCAAAGGGGTCACGGAGGGCCTACCGTGCGCCAGGTACCGCGAGGTAACGTGAAATGCACGCAGTGCTCACTTCAGAACAGGTTGTGTTCTGCAAGTAATTAAGATCGACACTTTAAAAGCATTTCCCCGCAGAAACTATAGTACAGATGGTGCCCAGCTAATCCATGAAGGTGTTCTAGGATAATGGCGTGGGAGGCAACAGGCCTTTTCTGCGTACAGGATGCACAAATCTGGTGTTTGCACAAAGTGCATGCAGTTGCAATCATGAGAATGGTTAAGAAAACTGGAATGGGAAGAACAAAACCAACCTTTGCACAACAATGTGAATATGCTTAACATTACTGAACTGTACACTTAAAAATGGTTAAGATGGTAAATGTTATAGGTATTTGACCCCAGTTAAAAATTTACCAAAAAAAGAAGAAAAAAAAAACCCAACCAAATAATTGTAAGAAATATTGAATAATGATAATGAATAACATTTACTGAGTGCTTGCTATCTGACAGGTGCTATTTTAAGCGCATTTTCCCCATATTAACTCATTTCTTTCTTACATCAACTCTATGAGATAGGTATTGTTGTTTTTCTTCTTTTAAGATGGAGACTGAGACACATGGAAGTTAAATAACTTTCCCAAACTCACACAGCTAGTAAACGGGCAGCTGGGATTTGAACCCAGGTGGTCTGGATCCAGAGCACATATATGTGCTGTTACCCTCTCTGGCTCTGGGACATATGACATGGCTAAAATGTATGACAAAGATGTCAAACCCCGGCTGATGGTCTCCTCGACACTTCAGGCATCAACACGATTCCAGCAAGATGAGAGAATCGGGGTGGTTTATACAACAACCAGTACTAGGATGTGACCTGAGCAGCTAAATTCTCCATCTGCTTGATGGAGATGCCTACTCTGCAGCTGTAATAAGTGGCCTGCTTTCCAGACGTGACCTGCATTGAGGGGCTGGTTCCCAGGAGGGGGACAGCCAGTGCTTCTGCTCTCAGAAGCCAGTGCCTGACTCGGAACCCACATTTCTTACAACTGGGAGACTCTGATCATGCTAAACCCATTCATCCTGAGGGAGTCAGTCATCTGTAAGGGTTAATTCCAAGTTAGTATGAGTTTTTAATACCACGAACCACAGACATACTTTGGGGTCTCAAAAGTGATCTTTGACTTTGTTGGTTCAAATTTGGCAGAATGCAGACAGGAATACTGGGTTCTGCCACACTGTTCCTCAGTCAGGTGACCTGAAAATTGCCTTGGCATCCTAATCTCTACTGCTTCTACTCATCTTCCGATTGCTCGCCCTATTTTCAGGGCATTTGCACAAAAATTTATAAAAATGTTATTTTGGTCTGTATATTCATGCCGCAGTGAAATGAACACAGGTGTTGGAGTCAGTCCTGCCTGGGTTTAAATCTCAGCTTTGTTACTTGATTTGGGGGCATGTTACTTTATTGCTGTTAACATTTATTTCCTCATCTATAAAGTGGGGATAAATAATGTTACCTTTTTTATAGGGTGGTTGTGAAGATTAAATGATTTAAACATTTTAGAGTTTAGAACAGGGCCTAGCGCACAACAAGGACTCAATAAATGCTAGCTATTATTTTGTTGTCATGAAGCAAATTCAGATACCTCATCTTCTTTAATTATCTCATTAAAATTGTATATGATTTCCTTCCTCCAAAGCAGTCTTTGGGCTTTGGTGGCGGTGGTGGTGGTGAGGTAGGAGGGGTAATATTCCCCTCAGTAAAGCAATCATGTAAATAAAACTTCTGTGGGCCAGTGTGGAATGCATGCCTCCCTCTCCACTCCCCGCAAAGAAATGATTTCCCTCTACTGTCTGGGCCGGATATCCCCATGTGCTAGTTGTAAGGAAAATTGAGATCATCGGCATGTTGATGCCTGAAATTTCTCATCACCACTTGCAATTTTCATGTCCAGTTCGTGACAAAGAGCTGCCCCAAAGCAGAACTTCTACCTTAAAACTGTGTCCGCTGCTGCAGAAACAATCACAGCACTGCACATGCGAACATTATTTAATCACATTAAAGTGATTAAAAACTACCTTTCATAACCTCTCTGATGGGGCACAAGAAAGGGCAGGACTGAAGAGCCATAATTATGAAAAGGTCCCCAAGGGGGTGGTGGGATGAGAAAGTTTGAGAAATGGAGATCTTGTCCCTACTCCCTACAGACTGTGGCATATCCAAGTTCCACAGGGTAACTCTGCAAAGCTGGCCCTGTTCAGACATTTTAGCCCAGATGAGAAGCCTATTTTATATTGCCCAATGGTGCTTTTAGGGAACCTCTATTCAAGTAGTTCTAACACCAAAACACCTGTGGCAACTGAATATATATTTTGGGGACACAGCCCTTCTTTGGAAAGGAGCTAAAATCAGTTCTTTTTAGCTTTGTGGGATCTAAAAGGAACTGATTTTAGAACCTAAGTTATCCGAAGAAACTTATGGGTGTGAAAAACCAAATTTATTTTATTGTCATTTGCTGGTCTGATAGTTCTAAAGATGATTTGTTTCTTGGTTTTCATGAAAGAAGTAGCATCACTGCTTATTTTGCCTCCTTTCTATAATACGTAACTACCTACCTGCCTTCTAAATCATGTTACGCAGGTAAAATGAGTCATGACAGTCAAAGAAAAGGAATCTGCTGAAACTGAGCTTTTTATCATGAAGTGAGTGAACGACATGACTCCTGGTTTGCCTGAGAGGGGCAACGTTATCAGAATTTCTCGACAAGGTGAGGCAAATGAGAACAGAAGAGAGTTTCTCCTGTTTCTGGGCAACACAAGGCAGGACACAGTTATGATTTTCTGGATTTTACATGTCCGAGACCCTCAGGGTAAGAATGTGTCTTATTTGTCTTCGTGTCACCCAGAGAGACTCAGGCACTCTGGATGTAACAGGAGGATCTGAGAGCTGCGAGAGAGCTCAGAGACCATTTGTCTAACCTGTCATCTTACACCTGGGCAAACTGAGAGCTAGGGACGTGCGAAACTCAGCCCTCCTGATTTGTTCTGGCAGAATGGAGGATTAGAACCTGGTTTCCTGGCTTCCAGATCCCACCCTTTAAACATTTTTTATACACACACACCCCACACCCCCAAGTCTGTCTGAAATGGTTCTGGTTAATCCTGTTGTCCTGGCTTACTTATTGATGGAGCCCTGTGTCACTGCCATATGCGTCTTCGTATGGATGAAAAGTTACAAGGTTAACCTAATTATATAATATCACCCTCCCTTCCCATAACTGATAAGTAGGGAAGAGAGGAAAATGCTGGTTTTCCTAGAGGTAGGTGGTAATCTGAGGACTGCTTTGCTCAAGGCAGGACCCGATTTCAGAATAGAATACTTGTAGACATAAAGAATGTAGACGAATTAAACGGTTTGATGAGCACTGTCCTCCTTCTCTCCTGTCCGGGCACAGAGGACACCTCTGCGCTAACACAAGCTTCCTAGCTTCTAGCACTGCCACGTGGCTACTGCAAAGGGAGGCGAGATTTCAAAGTAAGATACAAAGGATACATGTGGGGAACTGGCGCTAGACTGAGCAAGACACGTTGGATTGTGACATAAATTCCCATTGTGAAATTATGAATGTCTGAACTGGTTAAACTGGTGGCTGTGATGGGGTGAAGTCACAAAGAGGCCGAATGAAGCCTTGTGTTTGGACTTGACCCTGTACACCTCACTGTGCCAGGCTGCTTACGAGTGGAATCAGGCCCTAATCTGTCTATCCATCTACCTATCTATGCCAACTTGATAACAACATGAGTTGTCTTGGGCCAACATACTCTGACGTGCTACTGTATCCTCAGTTCTATAAAACAAATCATTGGGGGAATAATATTTGATATGTATAATTTCACAGACTTTTTTTTTTTAGGGCCAGATCTTTCCATATGTTAACGTATGCCCACATCAGTCATCTGTTATCCTTCCAATTAAATATAACCGTATTGATTCTAGAGATAATTCATGTTAAGCTGGATCTTTCTTCTTGGTGGAGAAGGGAAAGAGGGAAGAGGTGGTTGGAACTTGTGCTGATCCAGGCACCTCTTTGCTTGGTCTCTTTGTCATTGAGGGCCCTCGTGTATCTAAAAGTCGGAAGAGGGGCAGCCTCTTTATAACCTCTGTGTCCTGGACGGCTGTTCTCACTGTACTACCTGACGAAGACCTACACTCCCCTTCTTGTGTGCACCTGTCCATCTGAGAGCCTGCACCATGTCTGGACAGAAAAAGGAAGAGGACATGTACCCTCAGATCTTGCTTCCTGGCCATCAGCTTTAAGGAATGGTCGCTGAGAATGCACTACTTTTAAGAGCTGGGTTTGAGGCAGAGCTAACTGGTCTGCAGGGTGTGATGACGGCGATGATGCCCTTGACCTTGGCCTCACTAGCTCCATTCTCTTCCCTACCGAGCTCATCACCACCGACATTGTAACACTTGAGAGCAAACTCATTACAGCGTATGCCATGGCACACCTGTATTCACTTGGTTTGAGAGTAGCTCTCAGAGTGAGCCAGCTTTCTCTATTGATGAGCAAACGAGAACAACTACATACACTGACTTATGAGTCAAATCAGGCCAAGGGGAAAGGAGGAAGATTTGGAGGAGGTGAGACTATAAGTCTCCATTTATATTCGGGAATACTTTTTTTTTTATAAGAGAGAGAGAGAGAGAACCCATCACACATCCTTTGTATCCGAAAGGCAGGCCAAGTAATATATTTCTTGCCTTAATGTCAAGCTTCAGTAAACCCACCTCTTCTTCTCTGGAGTGGCTGTTGGCTATTATGCAAGCCGGAAATGTACATGGCAGGAAGAGCAAAGGAACAAAAAACCGAACTGGGGGAGGAGGGCAGCTGCTAAATTTAGCGAGGGTAAAGCCAGCGGAGGAAAGGAGGAGAGGAAGGCAAGGACATGCACAAAATGCTCGTTTATTCTCCACCGCGGAAGCGAGGGCCCTGCTATGAGGCGCTTGGCACTGGGAGGTGACATTGGTAGCCTGGAGTCAGGCTCTCTTTTGTGAAGTGTTAATTAAGAAAACAAAAAACTTCTCATTTTTTAAATTTGCCAACAACAAAACAAAAACATTAGTCCTGCTTCTGGGGCTGATCAATCAGTTTAAGAAATGGCCTGGGTTTTAAGCCCCTAGTAATCTGAACCTCAGGAAAAGCGCAGGTGGAAACATAGGAGCGCATGTTTGCACATCTGTTGTCTGACCCATACGGGCAGGAGGATGTGGCTATCCTGACCCTCAGAGGCACAGCCCAGCATTGAATGCTGCTACACACTCAGCGGTTCAATGGGGCGGCACTCAAAGAAAGACTTCTATGCCCTGTTTCTGTACCCAAGCACCTACTTCGGAACTACATCCAGGGCCTAAATTCAACACTGGTCGATTGGTTGGTTATTTATGTATGTATGTATGATTGATTGATTATTTATTTATTAATGAATAAATGAATGACAAGGTTTTGCTCTTTTGCCCAGGCCGGAGAACAGTGGCGTGATCATAGCTCACTGCAGTCTCAAACTCCTGGGCTCAAGTGATCCTCTCACCTTAGCCTCCCGAGTAGCTGGGACTAAAGGTGTGCACCACCATGCCCAGCTAACTTCTACATTTTTTTTGTAGAGACAAGGTCTCACTATGTTGCTCAGGCTGGTATTGAACTCCTGGCCTCAACTAGTCCTCCCACCTCAGCCTCCCAAAGTGCTGGGATTAAAGGCATGAGCCACTGTGCCGGGCCTGGTCTTCTGTTTTCCACCAATGATTTTGTGACTCCTGTGACTCACAAGGGAAGAGGAGCAACCGGGACATCTGTACTAAACACGGACACTGAGCACAACTCTAACCAGCCTCCTTTGGTGCATGATGAAGAAATCCTCACCCCAACACCGGGTTCATAGGGTGTGGGCTTTTCCCCTTTCTCACAGCTTTGATTACCCACTGCTCAAAAATCTTTAATAACTCTCCACTACTTTCCTTTATATCCTAGAAATCAAAGCTCTCCACACTCTGGTTTCAAGCTAAGCTCCTTGGACTAGCTCTGCATTGGCAAAATGCTGATCATTGTGGAAGCAGGGTGATGGCTCACTGCAGGTCATTTATTTTATTCTCACTTTTTAGGGTGTGTCTGAAATTTTTCATAATAAAGAGTGGGGAGACAGAAGATATGCTCTACCAGCCAAGTCATCTGACTGCTCCCTATTCCAAGGTCTTGCCCCACCCTTATGTCAGTTCTTCTGTCTGGAGTGTTCTCTACATCATCCCTGCTTATCAGAATCCTGCTGAACCTTTAAGGAATCCACCAGAGTCCCCTAGTCTATGAACCGAGCCTGCTTCCTGCACCTGGCCGTGGTCGCCCCTTCCACTACGCCTTCGAATTATAGTCATGCCTCTGCACGGCTGTGGATATTCATCTCAGTGCTTCACTTGGAAACTGAGCTTCAGAGAACCAAGACTGTATCTTATGCACCTAGGCATTTCCCCCCATGTCTTATACATAGTAAGCACCCAATAAATGCGTATTGAACGAAAAATGAATTTACATGAATAAGAACAGCTTATTAAGTTAACAACTGAACCTCCTGTATGTGTCTAAACCTCAGGCAAGGAAACAGAAGCCTCGTCCCCCAGGTACCTTCTTCGTGGTTCTGATGCAGCATGACCTCCGGCTGTGTGTGTATGGAGTTTCCGGGGTGGAAGAATGGTGAGAAAAGAATCCGAGGTTTCCTCTGCTTCAGAATATGCTGAAGGAGTTCATAGAGCACATCACCTGGAAAGGAAAAGGAAAAGGAAATACAGAAATGGGAATATTTCTTTCAACAACCATTTAGCAAGCTTCAGCTGTGTGCCTGGACTGTTCTGAAGGCACAATGGTGAGAAAAGCAGGCAGGCTAGCCAGCCTCCTGGAGCTCGTGGGGATAGGATGGAGCGCCTGAAACTCACAAGGTCAGAGCCATGTGATTTTTTTTAATCAAACTTTTTTGATGATAGTAATATACGAAAAAGTTTTTAAAATGCAGAAAACCAGAAAGAAAACAAAAGTGGAAGCCTTGTCAGTTGTATCTATAGCTATGTAGTTTGAATCGGCTTTTAATAGTCTAGTATCCTCTCTTCTTCCCTCCATGTTAGATTTTAAAGACTTCCCCACATTACTGAACTGCTTAGTGGCTGCATAATAATGACCCATCAGAGGGATATACCAGACTTTACTGGAATTTTTAAATGTCCCAATTTATTGCTATTATTTTTATGAAGATATCCATTTTACATCTATCTTTGCTTGCACTTCAGATTATTCAAAGAAGAATTATGAAGTCATTAAGTATGAACATTTTTAATGTTCCAATGACAACTCATAGATTCTTCATAGAAATCTTTCCTACAGTGAAAAAATATGCCTTTCTACCCAACTCCAATCCCAGGCAAGAAAAGAATATATAAAAAAAAATTCACAAGTCCAGTTGGAGGTGCTAACTATTGGAGATGCTCTATAAGGAACTGGCACATTCTGGGATGCTTCCCTCCTTTAAAAATATACGTAGGCACTGCTCCAAGGTTCTACAGTCTCTAGAAAATCATCTTGAGATGTCAGCCCCTTGCAGAGGATGGCTGGCGCGGAGTTGGGCAGGGGGGTCTCTGTTCTGATATATTTGGTATTTGAAGTGTCCACTGAGTAATTAGCAAAAAAACTGTCATGGTCTTGTCCCACCCCTTTGGCTCAAATTCAAAATGCAAGTGGACGCCTCAAAACCCATAGGGGTGGGTGGTTAATCTTTAAAATATCACAGGCCTCTGACTGTCCCCCCACGCCCGCCCTTCCCCACACACAGATACACAGTCAACAGTGTACCAAACAATAGGCCTTTGTCTCTAATTTTAGCCATTTTAAACAGATACTTTAATTAACAACTTAGTTAACCGCATATTTGGGGCTGTAGATATTGCTATATTATTTTTTCTTTCAAACTCAGCAGGAACTGGAGAAATGCTGCATATCAATTTCCTTCTTTCTGCAACCTTCACTCCTCTACCATTCGTACCAGATGAAGTTCCCCGGATGCCCCACCTGAAGTGATGCCTCAGGGGACCCTGTGTCTTTCTTTGACTTCTTCCTTCCTTCCTCTACCTTCAAAATTTGGTTGCTACTGCCATACCTTTCTGCCACTACTTACTGCTATGATTAAATAAAGCAAAAAACTTCAAAGAGCTGTAGACAGCATGTCACTCTGGTATTTTATTAAAAGGAGATGGGCAGGAAGATGCAGAGATGTCCTGAACCAGACTTTTCAAAATGTTATATTTAAGGTAGAACCATGGCACACGCCACTGCATTTGTGAGCTGGAAACGGCTTCGGAATTCACTGAATCCAAACCTAGTAGTCATGGTGATGTCTCTGATGAGGCAGGATACGGAGCCTGAAATACAGTCCTATTTTAATGATTCATATTTTAATCTCATACAAAAATAAGTCCCTAATCAACACTTTGTTTCTTTTGGTTTAGTGTAACGTCTTCCTGAACTTTTCCTAATTTACACGGCCTCACCCTCCGCTCACTGGGTTTTATCCTGTGGGTCTGATCAATGCTTTATTTCGGTAGTTTGCAGAATAGAAAACGAAAACATTAAAAATGTGTTCCTGATGATTACTATTACTAAAAAAAAAATGGTCAGTAATTAGTGTATTCATTTTGGAAGGGAAGGCCAGGAAATATAAATTTAGTGTCGGGGAGGGGGTTTCAAACTCTGTTCACTTAGCAAGGCGGGCTGGCGCGGCGGTGGTGCGCACGGACGGCAGACGCAGGCCAGGCCGCCTGGGTCGGAGGCCCAGCTCCTCCGCACCAGGTGACCTTGAGCAAGTCCCGGAACTGCTGCACAAAATGCAACTACCAGCACGGGGGTTACAGGAGGGACGCTCCTAGCTCCTAGGGCTGGGTTTGGTGCACATGCTGCTCCCTGGCCCCTGCTTGGAGGCTGCTCCTGGGGCTGGAGAAGCTCCCTGGTGGGGAGGTGACAACGAAAGCCAGAGAGTGGGCAGGCCACTTTCCTTTCCGTGTTTTCATGTTTCTACGTACATACAGAAAGGGAGGCAGGATGGCAGAAGAGGTAACAGTCCGTGCTCTGGAATCAGACTGGCGCCTCCTCGGCCACGCCCCTCACTTTCTCCAGCCCGTAGTTTCCTCGTCTATAAAATGGCCACGTTGGTGGCACCTACGCTGTGGGATCATTGTGAGGCTTCATTGAGGTAGTCCATGTATTAAGGTCATCGCAGTGTCAGGCAAACCGTAAAAGCTCAAGAAACACTAGCGGTTGCTTTTACCACCGCCACTGACACGAGTGTCGTCATTATTACTGATACTATTAAAACGGTTTAGGACAGACAGGTCCGTAGACCTCTAAGGAAGTCTCATGTGGAGAGTGGAGGAGGTGTGTGTCAGTCATGGTCATTTTATGTTACCCCTTCAGAAAGGGTACAGAAGGCTGACGGAGGCCACTCTCCTCCCATTCTCAGGCTCTCCCATTCTCGGGCACCTCATCCCAACCTGGGAGCTCAACCCGCAGTGTGTTCCACCCCATACTTTCCCAGGGCTCTCAGCCTGAAGCTGGCCAAGGGAACAGGCAGAGGTTTCTCTCCAAGCGTGCAGGAGAAAGCTGGGGAAGAGCGAGTCTGATGGAGGTTGCCAGTTTTTCACCTGAGCCGTGAGCCTGTTATGAGATCTAGTGAGACGGCGGAAGTTAAGTGCCAGCCCTGAAGAATGGCTAATGGGTGGGAGCATGGACCCAAGGTCCTAGGCCAGGAAAAAATTTAATTCTAAGACCCTAGAGTTTGGCCATAGCTGGACCAGTCCATTCACAGATATGTTTCCTCAGCAACCAGGGGCTCAGGCCGAGAACGTAGTTGACTCCGCACTAAGACATCCACCCACGTGCCGTGGGTGCGGGGACCCAGCTCACTGTGCAGGTGTTGTGAGCATATGATTGGCAGTGGAATCTTAGACTTAGAGAGGATTCTAGAGGTTTTTTAGTTAGAGTCTCCTGCCTCCCCTCCTGCTACCAAGAAGTGGCTTTGGCTGGTACTTCCAGTGATGGGCAGCTGGCCACGCACAAGCAAACCATTTTTGGACAGCTCTAGTTGAAAGTTCTTCTGCTGGGTTGGAATCTGGCTTCCCCTGCAATCCCTGTACCTCAGTTCTTAGTTCTGGCTTCTGGGGTAACACAGACCATGAGTGTTGTCTACAAAACGTTTCCAAATAAATGAAGATGCCCTCCCATCCTCCATGCCCAGTGTCCCTGAGATCCTCAACACCCCGCTTGTCCTCCATACGTTGTTCACATCTTCATTTATGCAGGTCACACCTAAAAAGTAACATTAACAAAAAGGTCTCTAGAATAAAGAAGGTATTTGCAAATAAGTTGTATTTGTCTACTGAAGATAAAGAGCATGAGTCACAGCACTGTGTGTCTGACTTAGCTAATGACCATTGGCTTAAATTCGAAAGGCACTTCTCAAAAAATTCTTAGCCCATTGGATTCTTGCTAAATTTGTTATCTCAGAAAAGAAATACAGTGACTAGTACAGCTAGTGCTTTTATTGTACTAAGCAATGGAACCAAGGCCTATTGGTCAAGGGACCATAGCTTTTGTTGGTTCCCCATATACCTTCATACATACACACATAGTTCATGTGCATACATGCATGCACAGAGGTGGATTTGCCATGATGCTAGTGAGCTTCAGGGCCCTTCACATGCACAGGTCCCCGGGAGAAGTCCTAGAAATATTTGTATGCACCAAATACAAGGCCATAAAACCTATCCTGGGTACATGCACACATACACACACACAAACAAAACACACATACAGTTATGCACTGGTGATCTTGACCTGAAAATCCAGGCACCTACTCTGAGAATCCTAAATTCTATTATTTTACTGAAATTTGTTTCAAATGGGTAATTAAACGAGTGAACAACACTATTGCAAATTGCCTTGTCAATCTTACCTGTCTTTGAAGACCAAGAATATACAGAGGTTGTTTGGGAGCTTAAAATTTATTTAAGTTACTTAATTTTAGAGGCAAGAACTTGGGCTCTGTAGCAGGCAGTCCCAAGTTGAATCCTGGTTCCTCTATTTGTCAGTTGCCTACCCTCAGGCAAATCACTTTTCCTCTTTCGGCCTCATTTCAAGGCTTAGTTCAGTATTCTTGTGTGTAAAATGAGAATAACGCCCCAGATTTGGCAGGGCTGTTATGAGGATTAAACGAGATTATATGCATAAAGCACCAGCCCCATCAATGGATGAGTGGTATCTCTTGTGAGTATGATAATTATTATATTAACAGATGTGTCTCAAAAAATCTGGCAAAAAACTCTTTCGTTTCAGGACTTTTGCATTTAAAGCACGTGCTTTTACAGCCACAGTTATACAGATGGAATGTTTTCCCCCCGCTGACGTCATTTTGTACAGACAAATTCTAGTTTACGGTTCTCCCCACCCCCCAGTCCCCTACACCCCGTTCACAGCTGCATCACCAACCCCTTTCTTTGGGTTTCTCCCCTTTAGCAATTAAGCAGTGTCAAGTGTTTCCTGTCCACACACACACCCTTGTTCTCATCTTCCCCTCCAGGTACTGCTCCTGTTTCTCTCCTGTCACAGCCACACGTTCCCAGGGAGCTGTTCATCACGGTTCTCTCCATGCCCTCACCTTCCCTCTGGCTCGCACTTCCAAGTCTCCAGCCTCCTCTTGTTGAGGTCACCTCCCTGTGGCCAAATCCAAAGGGCACTGGTAGGTACCTGGGGGACTGCCTGACCTCTCGGTAACATCCACCACCAGTAATTACTACCTCCTTCCTCTTAGGTTGCTCTGTGGCTTCAGACATTCCCACCTGTCCTGGTTTTCTCCCCACCTCTCTGCTCTTTCTCTTTCTCCAACCCTTCAATACTAAGGTTTCCCAGGGCTCTCACTAGCCTCTCTTCTTGGGCAACCTATTCTATGCCCATGGCTTCCATCGGCTCGGCTATGATAAATCTACTCCAGCCAGGTGTTTCTTCTGAACTCCAGAACCACACTCAGTTCCCAGGTACTTCCTCCTGGAGGTCATACAGCCACTGGACGTTTAATGCGTCTAACACAAAAGTCTTTACAAACTAGATGGTGTCCCCTAGATCAGTAAATGCTCAGTTGATCAGGCCAGAAATCTGGGAGTGATCCTCAAGTCCTCTCTCCCTCTCATCTAACATCCAAGACCTGTCGTCTCTGCCTTCTCAATGTTCTGGGAGTCACCCCCTTATCTCAGCTGGCCTGACCTGAGCTCAGGTTACCACCACTGCTCCTAGACTGGAGCCAAATGTCCCACCTCCACTGTTCCACCTCTGCAGCTCATCATGTCTCTGCTTGAAACCCTGGATGCCTTCCACCCATCTTGAAAGTAACATTTGAAATCCTGAACATGACCTGCGATCACCACACAATCTAGGGATGAAATAATACACGAGAGAATGCACAAGCGGCTGTAAAGCTATGGTGTAGTCCATGACATTTACCTTCCCCGAGTTCGCTCAGCTAGTCCCACATTGGTTGGGGAATTTCCAGTTTTTACTATTTAAAAATAGAATTGCTAAGGGCATCTTTTTTTGCCCACTATTGGATGATTTCCTTAGGACATTTTTCTTAGGAATGGAATTATCAGTGAAAGGGTATGATTAAAGTTTTTATTATACACTACTCGTTCTCAGAAGGCAGGGACCAATGTTTAGCATCATCTGCAAGGCTACCTAGAGCCTCTGCCAGGGGTTTCACAACTTTTAACTTCTCCAGTTTAGTAGGTTTAAAACAGAACCCTAACATTGTTCAAATTTGCATTTTTCAAGTGATGATTGGCTATGTACATATCCTCATATGTAGATTATCTGAAGTAACACATTCTTAAATTTGCAAATAGTTCTCTCTTCTCTTTCATTTTTATTCAGAGATTTTAGTTTCCTTCTGACCAATTAAAAAAAAAAAAATATATATATATATAAAGGCATGCCCGGTATGGGAGGGGTACTTTTTAGATCTGCCAGAAGTTTCTCTCTGCTGTGTCCTTTCTTTCTGTGATGGGTTTAGGATGCAGCCCAGGGCTTCAGTTCCTATAAGTTTCAGCATGAGTTTAACAGTGAGAACGGCGGGGCAGGCACAGCCTCGAGGATCCCACTGGCGGCCACAACACGCCCATTCCTGTAATGGGACTGCTCTGTTTTCTAACTCTGCTGGGTCCGAGTTTCCAAGCATTCCATTCAATCCATTTTTATAGGTGGATTGAATTACTAACCTTTTTCATTTAATATGAAGTGACTTCTATGACCATAAAAATAAACTAGCCTTTTACTTAGGAACAAATATTTGAAATTTAGCTTAATATTTATGTCTTAGGCACAGAGACCCTGAGAAAAAGGGGGCAGGTTGTAGAAAAATTTGAATATTATATTTAAAACAAGAACAAATCATTTAGAAAACAGACGTAGTAGGACAGTTACCTTGAACTGGATATAGAACATAAGGTAAAATAAACAAAATAATGAGCTCTTGAGGAAACAAATATTGTGAAATAGATGTGCTTTATCGAAGGCAGTGCTGTACAGTTTGTTTTATATATGTCATCATAACATCACTCTGTGTGACAGTGACTACCTCCATTCCACAAATGGGAGTAAGGTGCTAAGAAATAAATGACTTTCCCATAAGTGACTTATCCAAGCTTTTCTCTGATGTGTGATACACATTGTTTTGCTTGTTCAAAGACACAGTATGAGGAGAAAGCACCAACTCTGGGTATCTTCAGTCAAGGGTCATGCCTGCTACAATGCCCACATTTCAGGGCTACAACTTCCCTGCTGTGACCCAAATCCTTGAATTCTCTGACTTAATTCTAAAACAGCCAGTTGACATTCAATCTAGCAAACCACCTGCCATTGCTTAATAAAAATTAATAGGCAAATCGGTCCAAGGAACTATATGTAGATAAAGACTAGAATTTTCAGTTTAACTTTGAAAGGGAATTTTTACTGTATTTAAAGAATGCAAGCAAAGCATATTTCCAAAGACAAAGGTTCTGGTGGTCTGAAAATAATATGCAAAATCATACTCTAGTATACTAAAAGACTGTAGATTTTAGTATACTAAAATCCCCAATATAGTTAGAAAATCCTCAATGCATTTTTGCTGAATTGAAGGAACTCTGAAAATATGTTTCTTTTCCTTTTTTTAGCATTGGTAGAGAGTGAGTGTAACATGAATTAAATTGATGTTAATTTATGGGTTATTTGTTCATATAAAATAATGGGCACATAAATCTATTCCACCTGAATGTCAAACAATGGATAACTCTACATAAAAGTCAATATAAATGCCAATTTATCTGTTCCTTCCTATCAATGTATTTTCTCAGAGACTCAAAGTAGTCAAGTGATCAAATAAATACCTCTCTGAATATAAATCACCTCAAAATCATTTAATGTGGTAACTGCCTACTAGCCCAAGGACAAGGTAAAATTATTCTGTTTAGGTGAGGTTTTATAAAATTCAGATCCCTTTACATTTATTCTTTAGCTTTGCACATGTTATAAATCTGTCATCTTCTTATATCCTCTGATTGGGAGAATATTCCAAAGATAATACCTCATTTATCTTGAACTTTGAAATATTTCTGTATAGAGACCATCTAGTTATTTAAAACACCTTCTAAATGTTCCTTGCTTTATTCTAACGGTTGAAATGGAGGAGTCTTGTCCTGGACGTGGATAAAGTAAGTGTGATTTGTTAAGTTCGCAAAGAATATGGCATTAAGTATTTGAACTTAAGGCATATTGATATTTCAGTTAATTATTGACATAACTCATGGAGCCCACTAATCACCTCTCCACATTGAAGATCAATTGTTTTAAGGAATGTTACTTTCACATACAGACAGCACAGTTTTGGGAGAGGCCAGCAGGAAATAAGGCTGAGTAGAAGATTTAAGCATCCACTCACAGTGATGGGCCATCCAGATACTTTTGTTTTATTCTAGCAGTGCCATGACTAGTGAGAAGCTACTGCTGATTCTCTTTACCCAGCAAAAAAGATTCAAGGGAAGGCAATAGGAAAAAACTGGGTGAAATATGAGTTTTACAAGGTATATAGATTGAAGGAGATCCAAGTATTTATTCACTGCCCATGGGGCAGGAGGAAGTCAAACCAAATTGTTAAGAGCTAAAGGGAACTTAGGATCCACGTGGTGAAAACCCCATTTCATGGATAAGGAAACTAAGTCCAGATGAAGTGATGTGATTTGTGAAGAGCCAGGTGTAGACAGATATCCCAACCCAGGCCTTGGGGTATCTACTGTGCCAAACTGCTAAAGGAGAAAGCCCTTGTCAGAAGAAACAGTGGCAAAGGTTACATCTAGGAAATAAAAAGGATTTTCAATCAGACTTGCCTCTGTGTAAGGAGAATGCATGTGGCTACACTATGCCTTCCTCACCCTGCTGGGTGGCCACGTCATGAGATGGGTCTTCTCACCCTCTTCTTAGTTCTGTCTTCCAAACCCTCTGACAATACTCCTTTATCGTGAGATAAGTTTTCTGGTGGTCCTCGCTGGCAGGTATCACCTTGACATTCTGTCTATGGCTTTCTGGTTGATGCCTTCATTAAATTACTTACAGTATAAATCCATCTTCATGCCCAATTCATAAATATCTATGTGATGGGGATGATGAGCACATCTATTCTTAACTCTGGCCTGGTTCATTTCAGATTTCCAACTGTAGAACAGGACAAGTCTTCTTGTGTGTCCTGGCATTGCTGGCCCAAAAAATGAACTCTTACTACTGTTTGCAAATCAGCAACCCATCTTAGCTAGTCACTTTGTGCACCAAGTACTGTCATCCTGGTCTCACTGATCCAATTCTGGATTCACTGTCTCCCATTAGGATGGTAGCAATAGCATTCGAACTAGCTTTCTTGCTTTAAGTGACCCGATGCATCTACCCTTCGCACTGATGGCAAATGTCTGTTCCAAAGAGAGAGCTCCCACCACACTCTCCAGATCAGCACCTTTCGGTGGTTTCCCATCACCTGCCAAATAAAATCCAAACTTCTTAGTCTTAGTGCTCTCAAACTGGGTCATGATTCAAGCCACACGTACTGAGTGCCAACTGGATGCCATGCCCTGTGCTAGGCACCGGAGACTTGGCAGCTTAACAGGACACAATCCCTGCCCCTGCTAAACTTTCTGTTCTAGGCGTGGGAGACAGAGCAGCAAACCCATGCACGACACAGTGCGTGTGAGGAGAGAAAAGAGCAACCACACCTAACCCGGACTGAGGTGCGACAAGATGGGGAAAGGCAGGTGGGGTGGAATCAGGGAAGCAGGGATGAGAGTCACATAAAGCTTTCCAAGAGAGAGTCAGCACAACCTGAAATGCGAGGAGGCAATTAGACAGGCGTGGGGAAGCGTGATGAGTGACGCAGAAGGGAGTTTTACAGGGAGGATCTGCCACCTGTGGCCTTATCTCTGAACGCCTCTTCCACATGCTGGTGACACTTTCTCCTTAATATCCTTCCTTATCTCCCTCCTGTTTACCTTTCAAAGTTTTCAAAGTCTGGCTCTGTGATCATACCCTTGAGGTTCCTTTGACAATCCCGCTGGACACACCTCTCCTTCCCGTGACCTCCCTTAGCCCGCACTTCTGCACTTCTGGTGCGGGGCTGCGTGGTGATGATCACGGAATGAACGTCTACCGCCACCCCTCACTGCGGGCTACAGCACCTCACGTCCCTGCTAGCGCATCAGCTGCCTTCCTGCCTCTGCTTCTGCCGCTCGCCAGGTGGCCTTTCTCCCCCTCCCCCAAACATACGAGGCTGATGCTGCTCCAGTTCCCCTCTGCCTACTCAGTTCTACCTTGACGGGCCACACCACTCCATTCCTTCTCTCGGGAGACCTGCTCTGCTCTCTCCCCCTCCTTCCGCATCCTCTGGCCTGCAGGGTCAATGCAACCCTGCCTCCGTCTGGAAAGTAACTCCTTGAGAGCAATAGCACCTTCCACACGACCCACCCTGGCAAAGACTTCACAACGTGGCACGGAACTCCTGGCAGGCTTTCACGTATCTTTGTTTACAGCTTTGAGCAGAGGGAACCTAGTTTCGTAAGTAAAACTGAGAGGTCAGTGGGGAGAAAAATAAACCAGCAATAAAAAGGAACACCTGAGATATGACAGAGGGGAAATTTACAAAGACCCAGAGCAAAGCTTGCTCAAGGTCTAAGTCAAATCAAGTCAAAACACATGACTTTGTTTGCCTTACATGAACGGTTTCACTGGAACACAAAAGAGCTGGGGTTTTTTTCCCCCATATATATAACTTTGTCTCTTTTAGTATAGTATCTTTGAGTTTCCACTGGAACGGAAAAGGGAAGTATTTTGCAATAAATTCAGTGGAATTGTTTCAGATAGTTTTATTTATTTATATGGTTGTTTTACAGTCTTCCTATTGTGAGATTACAGAAAGAATCAATGATTTGAGACAGAATGTCTCAGGTACGTGTGGGTCCCTTCTAAAACCTTAAAAATTACTTGTTTTCAGAGAGATAAGGTTTCAGGTTTCAATAACAGTTCTACTTCTGGGGAAACTTCCCCTTTAACATTTCCTCATACAAACGGTCCGTGGCAATTGGGAAAAGCAGGGGAGATACTGGGCTGTGCTTTATCTCAGCCCCTGTACGGAGGACGTTTCCTCATGACGGTTGGTTTATTATAGCCCCTGGCAGGCCGCCAGTGGCAAATAAGGGTTGAACGAAGCTAGGGACGGTGCCAAGACCTTCTGCAGGATCCTTGCCCTTTGTCAAGGAGAAAAGGGACTCAGCCAGACAGGTGACAGCAAAGTCGAGGGCTGCCATGGGACTCGGCAGAATGAGGACTCGGCAGAATGAGGGCCTCTTGGCACTTCAATGACTGACCCCTGGAGAGGCATAAACCTGAGACCAAAGTTCCCCGGTGGCGTAGGCTGTTCCCAGATAGCTACCTTCTAAATATCCACAGGTTTTAAGAAATGAAACTGAGAAGCATATCTGAAGCCTTATCCATGGTGGGCAATACACTTTGCAGATACAAACGCTTGTTACTGAATTAGATCTTCCCACGTGGTCTTAGAAACCCTTAATTTGCCAGGTCTTCCTGGTTAGATAAGCCTGAGGAAACCTCCACTGGTATATTTCAGGATTTCTACAAGCTACGAGATAGCATTACTTTAAAAATTCTTGAAGCCCTTCAAGTTTATTTCTGAACTCGCCTTGGCCACTAGGTTCTCCCTGTTTTTCAGCCTTGATCTCGTTCCCGCGCTTCTACTTTCCTTTCTACCTTCTCTGCCTCAGCAAGGCTCATTCCCCTTTCTCTCCTGTCTTTGTTTAGCATTGAGCAGTGCACAACCCACACTCATTCTCAGGCACCTCTTTAAGAGGTCTTCAGGATCAGGGCAAAGGAGAGTGAAAGGCCTGGAGTGGCATTTTCTTCCCTTTTTGGTGTCACAACTTAGATTCCTTAAGTCCCAATGTCTGTAGGTCATAAGTGGGTTACCTCTCCTAGCCTTAAAATTCTCCCCTTGATCTGGAATCTCTCTTTCTCCTCCCCTCACACTGGCTCATGTTGGTGGAATCTTCTTTCTACTAAGCTGTCATCATCCTCTGCTTGTGCTGACCTCCCATGGAGATGTTTTGGGCAGGGTGAGGGGTGGCAGAGACCACCCATGGACCAACAGATCATCCAAGCTGAGCATGTGCCAAGCGTCCAGACTCTCACCTGAATGAGGAGATCGATAGCGAAAGTCCTCTTTGGTCAGCAGCAGGAGAGCTTTGCCATTCATTTCAAACGTGTTGCTGTCAATTGGCCTTAGAGAAAACTCATTTTCAGCCCACTTGAGCCACTGGGCTACGTCATCCCTGCTCCAGTAAATTGGCTGCAAGCCTGTTGGAGAGAGAGCAAGGCAGAGAGAGAGAGAGAAAAAAGGTCTTGTCAGTTAGACAGCTGGAATAAAGGGGAAAGATCTCTGAATAGTTAACAAAATCAAGTCTCCCTGTCTCAAGAGCCCTTATGTCCAACTCTAAGCCCCAGGTGAAAACTCTAGCTTCGTAAGTGCTCAAGTGTGCGGCAGGTTAATGTTTTATTTAGAGGTGAAATGAGAGAAAGGTCCTTTTTACGTGTAGAAGGGATGGTGTTTCTCAGAGCTCTGCCCTTCCTTGCCCAGCCCCCAAAACTGTCTGGATTCCAGGTTTGCTCTGTGGTGGCCTGAGGGGGCTCAGGACCAGGGGACATCTCAGTGTGCTGTGGAGGGGACCTCAGAATCAGACTGATCTGATGGCAGCCCGGCGTCCTTTGAAGTGAGACTGTTCCGGAGCTGGGCTTGACCTTCCAGAGCTGCCAAATAATGAAATGTTCCCTGAAACTTCTTCCAGGAAGAACAATTCACTCAGCCTCTGGGAAAGCATCAGGCCGGCCTGTGGGAGTAAGAGGGCGAGGTAAGGATAAAAGGTCTTCCCCCTTTTCATTCTGCTTGCCGGTGTCAGAACTTCCCGGTGGAGGCGGTACTTGGACTCCGGGTAGGACCCGAAGTGGGCTGGAGGGAGGTCTGGGGCGAGGCTGAGAGGGCGGCTCAGGTTGGGTCTCTGGGAGCCCGACGTCGAGTCTATTAATATATTTTTATTTTATTGTGCTTGTGCTAATGTGGGAAATCTTTCGTGTATCAGTCAAGTGGCGAGAACAGCGGTTCTCAAAGTGTGATCTGGGGGCCCCTTGGAGTTCTCAAGATATTTACAGGGCATCTATGAAGTAAAAACTCTTTTCATAACAATTAAGAGATTTTTTGCCTTGTTTACTCTCATTTTTTCATGAGTATATAGTAGAGTCTTCTAGAGGCTACATGACATGTGATATTGCAACATATTGAATGAAGAAACAGATATGAGAATCCAGCCATCTTTTATTAAGCTAGACATTAAAGAGACTTGCAAAAATGTATGACAACACTACTCTTTTCACTCATTTTTTTTGTTTTGGAAAATATATTTTTGAATATCTATTTATAATACTACATACTTGGCTTACTATTTTTCAATGAATAAACATTTAAAAAATTCTCAGTTTTAATTTATAGTATGGTAAATACAGATAGATATAACCCGCATAAGCAAAAGATCTTTGGGGTCTTTAATAATTTTTAAGAATTGAAAGGACTCCTGAGACCAAAAATTTAAGAACTGCTGGGTTAGAAGAAGCTAGATGCTCAATAGAGCTTCCTTCTCTAAAATCACATGGTATGAATCAGTAGTTCAGAGCACAATGGAATCAGTGTTTGCTAAGAGGAGCTTTAGTCTCTCAATACAAGTTACTTGAACATGCTAAGGAGACTCCATCGGTATGTTAAAAAAAGTGTCCTTCAGTTTGATCCTGGGAAGAATCACCTTTCGTCCTAAACCAGGCATGCACATGACAAAGGACTGTCTGGTCTACTGGATGGGTGGCTCTCTCTCTTTGCTAGAGTGGGGAACAAATGGCTCAAACACCCTGGAGAATGTGCAGGCCTCTGGGCATGACCTCAGCTCTGTCTTCCAAGTGGCTTCTGTGCAAAGTATAGTTTAGAAGAATGGCAGCCGGTGTTCTCTAACCCGGCCAGTGGAAGTCCCCTCAAAACCAGTCCGTCTTGTAGGGCACCAATAAGGAACTATTGGGCACTGGAATAATTAGAGATGGACATTTAAGAGTTTTTTCTTGATTTTTAAGTTTTACAATAATTTTTTTTCACATGGAAAAACAGTAGTATTATAGACCAGGAATCTGTAGGACACTACTGCTCTATGATCTTTAGAACAAAATATGGCCACTAAAGGTTTTGTGTTTGACTCTTGAGTAGGCCAGAAAGCGCTGCCTGTTTAAAATGGTCCAAGGCTACAGGAGGTGTCCAACTCTTCCCAGTGACCTTGAAATCACAGGGAGGTGGGAGTGGCAGTGAGGCTGGCTCTGCAGAATCTCAATTTCTGAACTGCGATTCTTCAACCTTCAACCTTACTTCTCCCTGTCACTGGTGTCACCTTTGAACAGGGGCAGCACAGCCATCAGCTCTTCTGGAGTGTCACCTCCCTCTCCCTCACACAAGGAGGATGAGCACAGCGAGCCACTATGGGACACGCATGAGGGTCCGGGCACGCTTGGCCTCGGCAAGCGCCTGGCGGTAAGAGGGCCAGAGCGCAGAAGCGGCGCAGTCAGAAACAGGAAAAATTAGGGGGTGGCTTATTGGAAATGCGGGTGCCAGAGCAAATACAGAACTGAATCCCGCTCGGGAGGGGAAATGAGAGTGAAATGCTGAAGTTTCTGCAGAGGACACGCTGAAGCGGAGGGAGGCGGGCGAGAAGGGGGTGGCGGACGCAAGTAGTAATTTGAGGTTCTTTCTATTCTATGGAAGAAAATACTCATGAGTAATCTTTTCCCTAAATACAAGAAGAGTCACACACTCCAAACAGCTCTGCCGGTTAAGAACAACAGTTTCTCTTTTCACTTCCCATTAATCTCTCCCACAGCCCAGCCCGTGAGGCAGCCAGGGCCACCGCGTGGAAACCCCCTCACCAGGAGCCCATGTGCGCGCTCTGGGCTTGTGTACACAGGGGATGCAGCGAGTCACCGGGAAGGCGGCGGCGATCCCAGCAGTTACCCAGAAGTGATCCTGACAGAGCAAGCGACCTGCTCGAGGCCACGCAACAGATTTATCGGAGTCACTGCTCTCCTGTTAGCATAAAGAGAAGGGGGACACTTCACTGAGCTGGAAAGAGGGTTGCTAAACTTCGGTGTTCAAAGTCAAGTCCCATTGCTATTCCCTTTTCAATTCAACAGAATAAAAAGGTTGTGGTGGAGGATGTGCTTTGCAATTCTAATTGAGGAGAAAAGAAAGCTCCTTTCCCTCAAACCTCAGGGCTCTAAGACCTTGTGTGTCACAGCATCTAAATGGAAAAGAGCCTTGCACCCAGAGGCAACTCTGGTCTAATCAGGACGATTTAATTTACTTAATAGTCATTCATTAAGCACTTCTATGCACCTAGCACTGTTCTAAGCACTTTATAAATATCAGTTCATTTAACTGCATGCTCACACAACCCTCGGAGATAGGGGTTCAGATGAGGAGATCGAGGCCCAGTACATTTAAGGGACTTGCCCAAGGTCGCATGGCCCTAGTAACAAGTGGAGAAGGTGAGACTGGAATGCACGCAGCCTGGTTCCAGAGCCTGGGCTCTTGTCTGTCACACTATGCATTTCCTATCCAGATCCAGAATTGAGATTGGTTTTCAGCATCTATTAGGGGTTCAAAAAAGACTGAGTGAATTGACTCCTACCCATCTAAGACTTAGAGGCTTTCTAAAGTTACCAACAGACTAAAAATATGCAAAAAAAAAAAAAAATCTGTAGATCCCTGGAGAAATAGACGTATAAATGGGAGGAGGAGGGAGGCGTGGGTGGGACTCTGCTTTCAACGCATTCAGGAAGAAAACGCTGTCTTCAGGGGCTACTCAGGGAGGCTCCCAGGCACTCAGGACACTTTGTGCTCAGACTCTAGCCAGCTCACAGCTGCAAATGGGACACAAGACACATGGGCAGGACGAGGGAGGCTCACATATAACTTGTTTTATAGCTGTCCCTTTCAACTTTAACTCAACAAAGGCGAAGAGTGTAGATGTTAACGATTATGAGAAAAGAGGAAAAAGGAAGAGAGAGATCGAGATCATTATTCTGCACCTACATTATACTACTCCCTGTGCACGTAACAAGCCTGTTGAGAGCCATTTACTGAGATGGGCATTTTTAATGCCGGTTAATTTCACAGAATATTTGGGAAGAATTTCGTACAGAGGAAATGAACTGCTATGATTAAGAAAATTACTGAGAATTCCACTGCACTTGACGTGGGTCAAGTCAAGTTTGTGGTGTCATACCCCTCAATGACATACCCCGGCCCTTAAACTTTCTTCTAATATTTCTTCAATTCCACATTCAAAAGGGCAGCCGCGCGTATCAGTATACTTTCATACCCTCATTTCAGATGTTCTAAGTTATGTTTAAACTAATGATGAAAAATGTGCTGGGAGTCAGGAGCCTGGATTTTATTCCCATATCTGCCATGAATTAACATGCGATTCTGGGCAGGCCAGTCAGTTTCTCTTTGCCTCAGTAACTTCGTCTGCAAAGTGAGGGCCTTTAAGTATGTGATCTCTATTCCCTCCAGGATTTAACATGGTCAATATGAGCCTATTTAATTTGAATCTTAAAAACCAAAGAATACAAGAGGCCAGAACCTTTTCCTACAGAATGACTCCATGCTCACGACCATGACCTTGAGATTTTGTAACTTCCTGAAGGATCTTCTGAATCATGGAAGATGAATTAGTGTTTATGAGTGTTTTATTCTAATTCTTGGAAAGGTTATAACCCAGCCATGACAATCATAAACATATCAGCTTGCATCTGTGCAGAGCTTTGCAGCTGATAAGGTGCTTTCACACGTATTACCTCATTTAATTCTTACCAAACCCCGCAAAGTCAGTTGTATTTTTGTTTCAATTTAACAGGCAATGGTATTTTCATTTCAATTTAACAGATGTCATCATAATGACACATTTCTCAGAGTCATTAGGTGATTTTACTGGTCTGAGCAACACTATGTTTAAGCTCTTCTGCTGTAGTAGCCATTCCCCTAAAACACCTGTTATCCCAAACTTCTTGCATAAACAGGAATTTGCTCTAGACTCTAAGGGGTGGAAGATAGAATCATAACATGTGAAACATGGAAGATACCTCAGAGATGATCTAGTCCAACCTACACCCCATTTCACCAATTAGGAAAATGAAGCCTGGAAAAGTTAAGAGATTGAATCATGATTAACCTGCCCCAGGTCCACACTTTCTGACATCCCATGTTGTCTCATAACTTGATCAATCACACAATAATTTTTGTAACCCTTGACATAATGAGGACAGTTATGACTTCCTTGCTTAGTCCTCTTGCCTCCACATCAAACGCTCATAATTGGTCCAGGTGTAACTCCTCCACTGCATCCTGTAGACCCTCACCAACCTGCCTGCCTCCTCTGGAGATCCTACCTGGCACCCATTCCTAAACGCAGCACTAAGAACAGGACCAGCAATATTCTTTCTCTGGACGATATACTTCTGATAATCACAGCTAAGGATTATGGAGCACCTATACCGAATCTAATTCCTACAGTGATTGTTATTCTTGTTCTTCAGGTGAGAAAACTGCAACACGCATAGAAGTCATCATCCTAGGACTGAGATGCGGTGGTCTGGCTCTATAGTCTCAACTCTCAATACCTTACCACATTGCTTCTCCTGTAGCCTAATAACAGCAAGCACTTACTTGTAAGCCAGTGCTTGAGAGGTGCTGGGAACCTTCTAAATGCCTTGCATATCTAACTCAATTTAATCCCCATTGTAAGGTAGGAATGATCACTATCCCCATTTACAGAGGAGAAAACCAGAGCACACGGAAGTTGAGTGACTTGGCCAAAGTCACACAGCTGACCTTTGGAAGAGCCAACATTTGAACCCAGGCGGTCTGGCGTAAAGTCCACATTATTAACCACCTGCCTCTCTAAGCTTATTTGGTGTTTTGGCAGGACATCAAATTGAATTTATGATTTAATTAAAAAAAAAGTTTCACGGTGGTTGAGCGTGCAAGCACTGAGCACCAGCATGGAACCTCTATTTCCCAGCTGTGTGACCTTGTAAAGTTACTTAACCTCTCTGCGTTTTGCTTGCCTCGGCTGAAAAATGGGGACAACTTTAAACCTGTGAATTAAGTACCATTGAATCATAGATGATTGTGCTTATTAAACTTTCAGATGACATAAAGCTAGTGTGAAGTAATATTATACACATGATGATGATATAAAACACAAAGGCCAGTATCTGGCATAGAGCCATCATTTAATAAATAATTAGCTATTGTTTTTCTACTATTGTTATTACCATAATCATTTTTATAATCTTGCCCTACCCTGCACATATATAGCTAGTACTTCGAACCAAACTATAAGAATGTATGTTAATCAATATTAAATTTCATTTTGTTATTTTTAACTATCATTCCAGCCTCCTGCAGTCCCTCCAGATTTGGATCTATTTCTAGTATCATCTATACTCTGTAGTTTCACGTCATCTGCAGCTTTGATAAGCGTCTGTCACCTCAACAGGTTACTGACGGGTGCTCATCAGGTAGGGCAGAATGGGAGCACTCTGGTGACACAGCAGCCACCTCCTTTAGATAGATACTAATCAAGTTACTGGCTGTTTTTGGGAGGAGTCATTCAATTATCAATCCATCTAAATACTCTGGTTTTTGTACTACATTTGCCAAGCTCATCCATAACAGCGACATTAGAAATCAATGAAATGCCTTCCTGATGTCCTGAAACACAGTAATCACACAACTGACAGGAACCTTACTGAAGAGGATGAGGAGAGAGGATGAGGATGGATGGCTAGCTCCAAAGTGATATTGTTTTCCTATGTTCTCATCACATGTATGTTTGAGAACATGTCCTCAATTTCATCTGGAAGTTCTATCGGATTAGCTGTTTTAGTCTGTACGTGCACTTTGTTCCCCCTTCTGTTCCTACTATCAGGTGAACAATAGCTCATATTCTTTCTTTTAGTGCCTCTTCCATTTCCCACAACCCTGAAGGATCACTGTCAATGGCTTATCTTTCCCCCCTGTGAGTTCCTCACCCTGGGATATCATTGTCTGGGCCAAGAGCCTTGAATTTATTGAGAACAACTTAAGATTCACTTTTACAATCAACTGTCCCATCTTGGGCTTCAATTCCCTTATGCCAGTGTTCGCACTACCTGTTTCAGTCTGACAATCATCCTCCTTTATGGAAGAAGGGGAAGAGAGAAGTTGAACAGTTCTGTTCTCTCTTTGCCATTTGCTGATTTTTGTTACCCCACCTAATCTAATCAGCAAGGTGACATCATGCTTATTCTTATGCCCTCCTTATCGTTTTCTTAAGCACATTCCATAGTTTTCAGCTCATTTAAAGAGCTAAAAGCATTCTAGGTCTAAGAAATTCTCCTATTTTTCTTTTTCGGTAAGTTGTTCTTTCATCTATTATATACATCTTTTCAAAAATTTGAGCTCATTAGACTGGTACTCAAAAAACAGTGCGAAGATAAATTGGCATCATCTTTCTGGCAAACGACTTGGTGATATTTTAAGAGCCTTGTAAATGTTAACTTCTGAGAATCTACCTTAAAAAAATAACTCAGTATGTAGAAAAATCTTTTCGTGAAAAAAGATGTTTATTGCAGTGTTTTTGGTTTGTTTGTTTGTTTTCTCTGAGACAGGGTCTTGCCCTGTCACCCAGGCTGGAGTGCAGTGGCGTCATCATAGCTCACAGCAACCTCAAACTTCTGGCTCAAGCGATCCTCCTGCCTCAGCCTCCCAAAGTGCTGGGATTACAGGAGTGAGCCATTGTGCCCAGCCGTGTTATTTTTAATAGTGAAAAACTAGGAACATCAATAAGTGAATAGTTAAGTAAATGATTAACAGCATCTATGCTAGGAAATTATGCAGCCAGTAACACGATATTCATAAAGAGTATGTATTCATGTTGAAAAACAAAACGGTGTGTGTATGTATATAACAATCTCAATGTACAGAAAAATATTATAATAAAACAAAGATATTAACAGCAACTGTCACTCAGTAGAACTATAGGTGATGTTTATAGTCTCCTTTTCATTTTTTATTTCCCAATATTTTATAGTAAGCATGTGTTATTTTTATATTTTAAAAAGATTTAAAAATTGGGCTCGTCAGAGAATATCCCCAACATAGCCTCATCAGTTTCTTTAGTTGCCTTCCTCCTTTCTCCTTCCAATCGGGGCCATGTGCAGTTGATAAGTCAGAATTTCATTTTCAAGAGCACCCTCCCTCTCCTGAGTTGTGTCTTAGCATTTCAGATCATGGGATCATAGGTACTTTTTCACTAAATTTTAAAAATTTTCTTTCTTTTCCCTCCCCTAATTCTAAGATGATGCTTTCATTCTCATCCAAAGTTCTCATCATTTCTACTTTGCCAATCAATTCCTCCTTATTCGTCAGATTTGAGTCCAAATTAGCAGTGCCCCTCATTGCTGCTTCTACCTTCTGGAAGGTAAAATTGCTACTCAGTAGATATGTGTGTTAAGAGTTAAAACGTGCATGCCTGTAGCTGAGTGGGATTTCTCAGTGATCTGCACATGGTGCCTGGCACACAACGGCCCCCCAGGTAATAGCAGGCTGTACGGCTAAACATCCCCATTACGACGCACTCCGCCTCTGCAGTCTGGGACCGGCACTCCTGTCCTCCGGGACACCATCCTCATCACTCACTCCAGCTCCGGCTTTGATAGTCAGGACACTTCAGATCTGTGCAGTTCAAAACATTACCAACCAGATGCTTCCACGTCCATGTCATCCCAGCAACCATTCCGTGAGGGAGCTGAAGCTGGCACGACTAACTGTATTTGCAGAAGAAACTGAAGCTCAGAGAAGTTGGGGGACTTTCCGAAGGTCACAATGTGTGTAGGACCAGAACTCCGGCTCCAGGTGTTTTGTATTAGCCCAGTGAACTTCCTCTGGGTTAAAGGAAATGACGGATGTAAAAGTCCCTTGCACTACTAAAATGCACTGTAAAAATGCAAGGGAATTAGGAATAATAAACCATAAACTCAACTTCTCATGGCAGGCCTGGTTTAGCTGCAGATCCAGAACCCTGTGCAGGGCCCAAGAGCACCTGCTGACCTCTGCAGAGGGGTTGTGGTGGGCAGGTTTACCTTAGAATTCTTCCCTGTGCACTTTGACCACCAAAAGAAAACCAAGAATCCCTAGAGCCCTTCAAGCTCCACCGGACCTTTCCTGGAGCCTTTTTGACACTTTTCCCTTCCCCACTGGCCTGCTCTTCGCACTCCACCGCGTGCTCAAGGCTCCCAGGCCAGCCTTGGATGCATTCCGACAGCTCAGCCTCTCGTCCCTCTGGGTCTGCCTCTAACCTTGGATGTGCTATTTCACCAAAATATGCTTTCTGCACGTGAATTCTGTCACTAGGGAACTGAAGTTCCAAAACATTTCCTACTTTTGTACTCAAGGTCACCCCATGTCTCAGCACTCGGTTTCCACGCGGAGGTTGGAAGGTTATACTCATGTCTTTCAGTCAAAACCCCAAGAACAGGAATGCTATATGTTCATGCATAGATCCAAAGTCACGGTCAATTCCCTTGAATGATGTTTTTTTCTTACCAACTTCATTTTGCGGATATTTCTGACTTTCACCTAGCTTTAGCCACAAAGGGGTTTTCAGCAGAAAACCTGTTGACAGCAAAAACTGGCCCAGGGCTTGCCACTTACCCTCACAAACATGACTTAGAAGATTCTTTTTCATTTCTGCTTCTGGGCAGCAAGCCCCATGTGGTGAGAGGCACGTAGCATTTTAGCATTTTAGATAAGAACTTGGGTTTTGGAGTCAGATCGTTCTGAGTTAGAGTATTGGTTTTGCCACCTACTAGCTCGGAGGCCTTGGGGAAGTTACATCTCTGACTGTGTTTCCCCAGCAGTAAAATGGGGCTGAGAATGATACTTACCTCCTAGAGCAAATGTAAGTATGAAATGAAATCATCCCTATAATGACTTTGCACTGTACCTGGTACATAGGAAGTGCTCGATGTATTTTGGGGGGGTGGGTAGGATAGAGACTGGATAGCAGATTAGTTGTACTTTGCCAGGTGTCTCCGGGAGGCTGAAATACTTTGTGCAGCTTAAGGGTTCTTAGAAGCTGCGTGATGACTCTGGACGGAGGTCATCCTATGAGGCCAAAATTGTGCCTGAACCAGGGGACTGGCAGCGTCCGTGTTCAGGCTAGGAACTGGCTCCGGTGGGAACACAGAGAACAACCTGTCATGGGGGAGGCTGCAGGAAAGAAGGCTGAAGTGGGAGCTCACTGGGGCCCCGGGCTAAAGTGAGCCAAGTGAGGCATTTGCCTCAGGTGTGAACTTTAAGGGGAACCTTTAAAAAACCTTAATAATTAAGATAAATAATAATTAATGCAAAAAATTCACAGCGAACTAAACATCAACATTTTAACTAAAGTCATATCAAAAGCAGAGATGACAGTGGGGGGGGGGCACAGAGATGACAGGGACGGGAGGTGGGGAATGAGCACAGTACCTCTCAGCTTTTGGAGGGAGGTAAAGAATCCCTTGGAGAATTTAGTGAGAATTCGACTCTCTTTCAAAATGCAAAGGCACATGCACACAAATGTTTGCCTGCAACTTCACAGTTGATGGACTGCCTCAAGTATATCCATGGACCCATAGAGAATCAGTTTAGTACTTTTTGTCTCGAACATGCAAATAGGTCTGACAGTATGTACCTGTGATATAATGCAAACACCAAATTAGGTTTGAGAGGAGAAACACACATCTCTCCTGATATTTTGGGAAGGAAGACAGAAAAGAGGCCAGGAGGCCAGTGCCCACTTCTGACTCAGCAGTGGAGGGACGATAAAAGGACGAAACGTACATACAAAATGTACATACCTGATCTTAAATAGGGAATATCCCTTCTTTAGGTATTTCAGAAATCATTGCTAACCTACTGGAAGTTTTTATGCATACTAGCAAAGGTTAATCACTGCAAATTTTCTTAATTTGTGTACAGGGAGGCAATGTGGCTAGGCAAGCAGAGATACTATCGAGAAATGACTTTCCAAAGCAAAGAGGCATTCAGGGCAGAATTTCCCATATTGCAGGACAGAAAAGTACTTTTTATTATCAAATTTACTGATATGTGTGCCCACAAAGAATCTCAACTTAAAGAAGAAAAAAAATGTAGGGAAATAGATATTAAGAGTTGAACGGTTCCTCAAACAGACTTAGTGAGAAATTGAAAGTGTAAGTGGAAAGCTGGCGTGAGTGAGGATGTTTTTTCACCCTCCCCAGACATGGACAGGGGTACAAAGAACATGCAGACCCTTGGATTCGCGGCTCACAGAGCACGGGGGCTCTAGTAAGGGAGTCTGAATAAAGAAGAACGAACATCCTTTCTTTCCCCTCTTGCTCTTTTCAGCCACACACAGATCATCTCTGGTGCCCACCACAGTCTACAGAACATTCTTTTGCAAAGTGTAACAAGAGTAAAGCTCATTCTCATTCCGGACAGGGACCCGATCTACCCAGTCACTGCCACGGGGGAGGCTTGGCTTTGTGTGGTTCAGCTGTGCCTGTTCCCTTCCCTCTCGGCTGTCTCTTTATTCTCCTACAAAATTTTAAGAAGCAAGCTGCCTTTTTAATAGGGATGGAGACAGTCCCTATTGTCACTGAACCCTGTGAGGTGGACAGGAATAGGGGCCAGGGGCCAGGAGAAAGAGCACGAAAGACTCGTTGAACTTTTACAGCATTAACACCACGGACCTCAGAAAACACACCTGGGGCCCCAACGGCAGATCTGACCTGGGGTACAAGGCCACCTAAAATACTTCTAAAACAAGGCTTTCCTTGAAAATGTGTTCTTTTAAAGAGAATTCCACTGCACTCCCCACCCTTCTTCTTCCTTCTCTTCCCTGACTCTTTGGAGAGCGATTCCAAGTGTTCCCAGGGGCCACGCTGGGTGCCTTTTGGTGTGGAATCCACTCTCCTTCCAGAGGCTGTTTGGGCCCATGCTGATTCAGCATCACTCAGGGCAGACTGCCTACGGCACACAGGCAGGATGAAATCATTTCAACAGTGTTGCTGACGCCTCAGGAAACAAAAAAAAATCAAACTTGGAGAAGCAACTTCTATTTAAAGATAATCGTGTTGCATTTGTGTGTGTGTGCGTGTGTGTGTGCGTGAGAGAGAGAGAGACAGACACTGAGAGACACTATTCTCTATTCTATCCTATCTCATTTGTTCCTATCTCTTTGTTCATTCTTTCCTGAGGACATTCATAGGGATATGGGTTTTGTAGATTTATCCATAAAAAAGTTATAGTCTCCTTTATCACTAGCTATATTCCCTGGTATGACAGCTGTAAAGGTTACTAATCCCCTGGCTTACGATGGTCACTTGGAATCAGGAAAACTGAACAAAACAAGTCAAACCCTCTTCCCACTTCCGGAGCCAGAGATTTGTGACTGGATGCAGAGACCCATGTCTTGTGCTTTGCCACTGTCCCTGGGCTCCTCTGAGACTGCCCCCCAGGGTGAGGGGGTGGCTGGGCCGGCTTAGTGGCCAGAAGGCGCTAGGAGGCCCTCCTTGGGAGTAGAATCCCCTTCTCTTTGGCTCTGTCATCAGGTCTGAGATTTTACGTTTTTCCGCCTTTGGATGAGGCAGGAAGAGGTCTGTGGAAGAGGAAGCTGGCAAAGGGAAAACAGCAAATCAATATGGTCCGTTCACACTTAGCTTGGGTGGGCAGTGAGGTGAAGGAGTGGGAAGAAATGAGTCAGGCGGCCCTTGAATTTTAAAGATAGACTCCAAAGTAGGTGGTGGGGGTCCTGAGCAGGGGTACAGACTGACAGAGCGCCCAGAGGACGGAGCACCCTTGCTCACTACTGCCTGTCGTTACTCACGGCTTACGGTTCTTCGAAGGCACAGTGAGTTCTGCACTGGAAAAGGTGTGAGTGTTGGAATACAGATGTGGGCATTCTGAGTTCTGGAGAGAGGTCTGTTTTTTAACTTTGACACGGGAGTCTGAAGAAGCCGTGACGATCACAAGTGGCACATCACCGATAATGTGAGTTATGCGCATCCACAAAGCGCACAAGCACTTCCCTGAGTCCAGGCAGAGTGTGACATGGGCAGAGGTCTCCGCGAGGTCTGCAGGCTGGCTCCATAGCATCCTACTATTTATGAAAGCTTGCTGCCTACTTTTATTTCTTGGCAAGAAGCATTGACTTGATGGAAATATTAAAAATCTCTACAACCATTTTATTATAAAATGAAATTCAAATCCAGTTTTTGTGACCTACTAGCTCAGAGACTAGAGAGTTGAACGTAGGCTGCCAAAAAGATATGTCCACGTCCTAATCCCCAGAACCTGTGAATGCACCCTAATTTGAGAAAGGATCTTTGCAGATGCAATTATGTTAAGGGTCTCAAGATGAGATCGTCATGGATTGTGTGGGTGGGCCCTAAATCCAGTGACAGGTATCCTTATAAGGGAGCACAGAGGAGTGACACAGGAGGTAGCCACGTGAAGACAGAGTAGAGAACAGAGTGATGGAGACACAAGCTTGCTCTGGTTTTCTCTACACAGACTCCTGTGATCCACATGTAGAGATTTCTTTGTCTTCAATATCTGTCACTTTCTCAAACTGTTTTTTATCTTTATTTAAAAAAATTTCCTGTTTCCACCTTCTATTTTTCTTTAAAAAATTACCTTTTATATATATTCGCCTTATGTTCTTATCAGTTTACTTTGCTTCTGAGATGATTTTTTTTTTTTACTTTTAATTCTTTCCTCAATTCTATTATCACATATCAAAGTTTTTCTAATGCTGATTTATGTTATCCCCCCCCCATGTTTCGTTCATTTTCTTATTGTCTTTTAGCTCATCTGGAAGTAGGTTATGGTTTCGAATTGTTCCAAACTCATGTGGTTTTGGCATGCTTCCTTTAAGGGTGCTATTCCGCTCTTTCTGTTCTTTTATCTTATAAAAACTTTGCATGGGATTTGACCTCACTACTTTTCTATTGCTCATTTCTGTGAGAAGACAGTTTTCTCAAATTTTCAGGAAATGGAATCGTTCCAGCTTTAGCAAGCTCTCTCTTCTATTGTTTTCACATAGTGTCAAATACATGGCAGCTGGCTTTCTGAAATCTCCTGGCTCTGCTTTCTATGGGGGACCTTTGTCCTAAGTCTCTGTTTTGCCTACCCTGGTCAATGTGCTTCCACTTCCAGCAGCTTTTCCATAGGGTAGGGCCATCCCGGGAGGAGGACATGGCTAGTTGGTTGCAGAGTTCACAGTGGCTGGAGAATTCTACACCCTTCAGACCTCCCTGTGGCCACTTGCACTCACTGCTGTAGGAATGAGCAAAACCATCTCCACTTTCAGCAATGGATACTTCTCGGCTATTTTGGGGTTTCCCTGTTCTGAGGGCTATCAAAAGCCCCCTTGCATCTTGGGGATATTGTCTCACTGAGTGTTCTATAAGTACAATCCATGGGTTGTGGTTTTGCTCTCAAGTGACTCTGCTCTTATGTGGGGGTCCTGAGAATTATGCTGCTACCCCTGCCATCTTCCCTGACTTGGTCCAAGAATACTTTGGATTGGAAAGGACAGAATCCCTTTGGTGTCTCATAACAAAGAGCACCAATCTTTGGGAGTCTCCTGGTGAACTGCTGCTGGGGTTTGTGGCAGTAAGTGAAAGAAATGTGATAATTAATCCAAGGGGTCTCTGGCCCCACCAAAAGGGGTTCCAGCCCAAAGCACAGAGACCTCTACATTCAGGAAACACAGAGACAACATCCAGAGGGAATACCGGGAAAAACAGATGACCGTGATGCTTAAAGGGCACTGGAAGTCAAGGCAGGGGATACGCAGTTTCTCTCACTGACTGAATTAGGGAATGATTCTGGTGAAGATAAAACTTCCAAACGGAAGGAATTTCTAGTGAGGATTAAAACAACAATAGCGACAACAATAAAGATACATTTTTTTTTTTTTTACCATCTTTCCCTATCTCCTGTCACAAAAAGATTTTCAGATGTCAAAACTGTGAACTTTTTAACAATTTACAAAAATTTGAGTGACTCAGCCTGTTGACTAGACACCTCAGAAATCCTACATCACGGTGAGGACCTGCTCAAGTTAGTCTTTCCCAAGTCAGCGACAAATTGCAGCTTCAAAGACACAGGGAGTTTTAGTCACAGCTTTCCCCACGCAAGCCCTTAGGAGGAGCCAGAGCTGGCTGCTTTTCTAACACGGAGCCCCACAAAAGCAATGAGGTGTGTTAACGCCAGAGGCCCTGCAGGTGCGACAGCTCTTGCCGTCAGCCCCGACTCTGCTTTCGGGCTTCTGACAGCATCCTTTCTCATTGCAGTTTTGTCTGTTTGGAAGACCCGCCACATCCCTCACATGCCAGTCTCCTCAGAGGATGCTGTCGTGTACTGATAATTTTTAAAAATGGCTTTTTTAATGCAGGCCTTGGAAACGTTGCAAGAAACGTATCGATTTGAAATACTCAGGCTGAATTATTGAGCTTTGGCAAAGGGAAATAAATCTTTCCCATTCCCCGTGCCCGTTGCCAAGTGCAGCTTCCAGGAAGCAATGGCTGTCCTTTCTGGAAATGAAGCAAAACTCAAACATTCTATCACTTTCCCTTTGCCTCCCCCCTCCCTCTGCTCTTCACTTGCAATTCACTGACAAAAGCACTTTACATTCATTGCTCATTTGCCTGAATAGGCATCCGAATTAGTAATGCCCAAATTAGTAATGCCTGGCTGAGGCAGCTTCCTAAATAATGAGGCCTGATCATTTTGGCAGACTCCAAGGCCCGTGGAAAGCGAGCCTGCAGCACGCCATTAGGTTAAACACTCTTCCGGTTTTAGAACCAAAATTTCCCCTACAGACCTGGATGTGTAAAGTGGAGGGTACACGTTTGCTGATGCTAGAGATTAATCAGACCGGGAGCCAGAACCGGGGCAGGAAGGCGGGAGAGAGTGCGGGAAAGGAGACTCATGCTGGAGCATTCTAACGCACACGGTAGGATTAACACAAAAACTTCCTGACATCTGCTGTTTCTTTCATTTCAGTCTGGGCGATCATCTCACCTGGCTGCGTGCCAGGGGAATTCCCATCACCACCCTCAAAACACAGTTTGGTCTCAGCGTGCCTCGTGCTCGCGTGTCCCCCTCTCTGCTCCCTCACCCACCCACCCGTCCATCTCACCTGTCAGGCGCCCCTTACGCATCTCGGGTTGGGGGCAGGGTACGCCAAGGTGAGCGATACCTGGATGTTATGGACTTAGAGGGAACATAAGAAAGGGATGTAAAGAGATGGCTATAAGTCAGAGTATTCGGGCACGACGAGGGAAGACTTTCTCAACTAAAGGACGGGCTGACAGCTTCGTAGGCAGAGGGAACAGCAGATGCCAAGGCCTGGCACATGAGAGGGCACGACCAGTTTGGGAAACTTTGAGGAGTTCTGTAGGATTAGAACATGAGATTTATGTGAGTGTGTGTTCAGACAGGAGCGGGAGGGGACGAAGCATCTCCATTTTGATGCTTAACAGGCATGTTAGACTTATGTGTCCCAACCTGACCCCAGATGTCACTTGTCCAAACCTGCTGTTCCCACCTTTCCCATCTCAAAGAAGGCCAGGCCCCCCACCACGCAGTTATCCCCGACTGCTCCTTTCACGTCCCCTTCGAATCCACGGGCAAACGCTGTCGGCTCTGCCTTCCAAACTTCCAAACGTATCCAGATGCTCCCACGTCTGCCACCTCTGCTGCCACCACATCAGTCCCGGCCACTGTCATCTCTCACCTGGATCGCCGTTACTGGTCTCTGACAGTCTCCCAGCCCCCACCGCTGTTCCCCTGCAGTCTGTTCGCAACAGACCTGCCAGAGGGGTCCGCTTAGTCACGACACTCCTCTGCTCAGAACCCCACAGCGTTTCTTGTCTCACTCGGAGTTCATGTCAAGGTCCCTAAAATGATCTTTTGGGCCCTGCATGATCTGACCTGTCTGAACCCGTCTCCTACCTTCCTTCCCCTCCCTCATTCTGCTGCAGCCGCACGACGTCCTCGCCATTCTCCCAACACACCGAGCACGTTCCCACCTCAGGGCTTTTGGACGAGCTGCTCCTTCAGCCGGAGCCTTCTCCTAGACACGCTCGCTTCCTTCACGTCCCCGAGGACAGGCCATCTAAAACCACACATCTCTGTCCTCCGATTCCTCATCTTCTTTCTTGCTTTATTTTTTTCCTTAGCATTCATCACTATCTAATAATTTTACTGTTTACCTTGTTTATTACTCATTTTCTTCACTAGAATGTAAACAGAAATTTGTTTTGATTCCTCAGTGCCTCGAGCAGTTTCTGGCCCACTGTAAGTACTCAATAAACATTTCTGAGTGAATGAGAAGCCATGCCACAGGGAGGGGACAGTGCGGCACAGTGGTCAGGAGCGTGGCCCTAGAGTCAGGTTTCCTGGGTTGAATGTTGACTTCCCAACTTCCTACCTGTGTGACCTGGGGCAAGGTATGTAACCCTTCTGTGCTTCTATTTCCCCCACTGTAAAACTGGGATAGTAGCAGGACCTCTCTCAGGGAATGGTGAGCATTAAGCACGTTGAGATATGCTCAAAGCCTTTAGAACAGTGCCTGGCATAGATTAGGTACTTGATGAATGTTAGCTGTTATTAGGAAGGCCTTGTCTGTCGTACTAAGGAGTTTAGACTTTATCCTAAGACTACACGGAGTCACTGAAGAATTTTAAACCAGGGAGTAACATAATCTGATATTGTTTTTGAAGGATCACTCTAGCTGCTGAGTGGAGACTGAGTTAGAACAGGGCAAGACTGGTGTAAGGAGACCAGGCAGAAGCTGGTGCAGAAATGGAGATGATGGGCATTGTGGGCCTGAACCAAAGCAGGAGGAATGGAGAAGGGATGGGCTCGTGGTACTGTGGAGGTAGAACCGATGGAACTTGGAGATTAATTCAACACGTAGGACGCAGTCGATGACAACATCCAGACTTTGATTCCTGCAACTAGATGGAGAGAGGTGCCCGTCTATCTCCTCCCACAGAGGATGGAGTGGGGGTTTATTCCATTTTGTTTAATATGAGATGACTGCGGGACTCTAAGTGAAGAGGCACGGTGGGCAGTTGTATATGTGCATCTGGGAATTCAGACAAAGGTCTTGCTAACTGTTGAAACCGCTGGAGTAGAAGACCTTTCCAGAGGAAAACATTTAAGCAACAAGCGATTAATAAAATGTGTTCTCTTGAAGGAGGGGACAAATCAGGGGAGAGGGTTCCAGGCAGCATCAGACATGTGAGTCCAGACAAGGAGCACCAAGCCGTGTCACATGGATGTGGCATCTGGTGACTATGGCCAGAGCAGGGGCGTAATGGGGCAGAGACCAGCCACGGTGGGCTGAGCGATTAACGGGAGGTGAGGGCAGGAGGAGCACATGCGGGTCACCCTCCCAAACACTCAGCTGTGAAGGAGAGAGAGACCGGGGCTAGTGAAGAGAGACGCAGAACCCAGGCAGGCGGCTCTTGCGATGGAAGGGGACTAAGTGCAGGTGAGAACGAGGCTGACCGTAGAGAAGAGAGAGAGGAGAGCTCGGAGGAAAGGGTCTCTGCGGACGGTCAGGGGACAGGGAAGGAGACGGGGCATGAGTGCAGACAAGGGGGCGAGCAGGGCAGGAGTGAGGGTGCTGACGGGCCCCGTGGAGGAGCAGGAGAGGCTGGCCGGGAGCTGGCAGAGGCACGAGGGGCTGTAGCTAGAGAACAGCGCAGGGCTAGCAGAGCAGAGGCGGTTCGCCAGCGGGAATACACCACATTCCCAGAGAAACCTTCCTTAAGAACCATTGCCATTGCTCCTGTGATTAAATACCTTCAAGGCTCCCTGCCAAAGGCACACGGAATAAAATCCTTCTCTTTAAAGAGGCATCCAAGACCCAAATATGGCCCCCCAGCCTTTTCTGAGCCCTTGCAACCAGCACTCCCTGGCGTGGCCCTGCTCACTGCCGCTGCACCCGACTGGGACACCTTCTCCTCCCTCTCTGCCTGTGGAAACTCACGTCTCCTTTAAGGCCTGAAATTAAAGCCACTCCTTCCATGAAGCCTCCTTCTAAAAATGTCTTTCCTCCTGTCTTCTTGCTTCCAGAGAACTTTGAAGATGTATGCAGAATTTCTAGGACGCTGTGTTAAATTAGAGTTCCGAGTGCATATGTCTTTTTCCCACCAGGCATCAGGCCCTGCACGCAAGCCCCCATGTGTCTGCCTTTGTGCTCCCCGCGGAAGCCACCCCGGCAGCGTCCACGCTCTCACGCCGGCACGGGGGCGGGCCAGGCCTCGGTGTGCTATCTGTGGCCACCAGAAGAACGAGAAGATTTTCTGACAATGATTGGTCTAGTAAAACTGAATGTACCGTACAAGCAATGTCTTTCTAGCTAGAAAAGTACATTACTAGTTGGACAGGCATTGAGATTATCGGGGGAAATTAGTCTTCAGAGTTATAAGGTCAGCACATGACATTTTTGACTGCTGATCAATTGATTTAGTTTTTGGCTTTTCTGCCTTCCTAGATTTTCCTTGTTTGGCATCTTAGAGACAGTTTCCTTTTGGATATGCCTCATCATTAATTCCTATTTCTTGGGCTTCCATAATCCAATACAGCAGATGGGAGCGTCACACAAACAGGATCTCTTTTCCTTCCAAGAGAGTAAGTATTGAAAGAATATTAACTTCTGGCATTTAAAGGCAAAAACATAAATTGAGATTCTACTATATACCTGGCGCTCTGGAGATACTATTTCATCCTCACCATAGCTCTGGAAGGTAGATATTACTGTTCCCATTTTCCTGATGAGAAAATGCAGACATGGTCAGAGGGGCTGAATGACTCGGGAAGACCCTGAGTCCAGTGAGTGGTGGAACCATGATTTGCAGCCTGTCTGACTCCAAGCTCAGACTCTCTCACCACGTCCACAGCACGTCACCACGTACTTCTAAGGGCTGGAGAGTGTCACCCCTTCCACCCACCCTGAGGATAGTAATGATAATGTCCCTAGCTTGGGACTCCGGACATCCGAATTATCGAAGTGGGCTGTGAGTCCCGTGGAAGGATGGAAAGAATGTGGTGTCTGGTTCAAGTTCCTATTTGCTATAGGGGACTGTCAAAGGAAAAGCAGGAGACAGTTTAATTTGATGAAATTGTCAACTGCAGTGTGGATCCTTCAGCCAACTCCTCAGCTCCCTGCTGGGTGGTATCCCACCATCCTTTGGCATAGCCAGAGAAAGACGGCTGGCTGCAGGCTCACGGAGCAGGGGGGCCAGCAAGACTTCAGATTCCAAGCTCGTTAGTTTCCGCATACCTTAAGATCTCTTCCTCTATCCAGTAAAAACTAACAGGGTCAGGTGGTAGCTGAGAACCGAGTATGAGGCAGCGATCTTTTTCAAACATAAAGCTGACTGTGTGACTTCTTTGCTCAAACATTTGCAGAAGCTTCCCAGGGCCTCGTAAGCTGCTGCCTAACTTCCCACATCACCCTCCAGCAGACCTGCCTCAGACACATCCACATGCTTACAACTCCTGGAGGCACCTTCTCTGGCCTGTGCACAAGCCACCCTCTGGTGGCTTGGTGACCTGGTGAAACACATGCCATCCAAAATACATGAACACTCCTTCAGGGTCACTCTCTTTGTGAGTCTCTTATAACCCACCATCCCAGAAGGATTAGACACGCCATCATCAGAGGTGTTGAATAGCATAACAGCAGAAACCATAACAGAACTGCCTTTTGCATGATTTTTGAGTTTCAAATCCTTTAATAACTGCAGGTCCCAGGAGTTTCTACTATAGCCACCATACTGTCCCCTGCCCCTGTCAAATGAATTTATTTGTTATGTCCTATTTACAAATATCCCCAAGCCTAAGTCATCACACACACCAATTTCTTCACCTGGATGTCATTCTCCTCTGAGCCAAACCAGGAGAAATGGCTGGCGACTCTTGGCAGTTTGCAAAGTGCTTCCAAACACATCATCTCATTTGGCCTTCACAGTAGCTGGGTGAGTCAGTGGCGCAGACTTTATTGTTCTTATTTTCATCTAAGCCCCCTAAAGGGAAGGAGGCTAAATGGCTTGATCAAAGTTGCACAACCAGTTAGAGGTAGGGCCAGGATCAGAAGTGAGATCTATCTTCTGGCTCTCAGTCCTGGGCTCTTCTAACACACTGAACTTCCAAGGTAGAGAGAGGTGGCACCATCGGTCAGTGTCCTCCAAGAGGACTTCCCATATGGACCAGCTGCCTTAAAGGGTGACCCTATGCTAGCAGATTATTATAGGCATCAGGAAATCATGGATAATGAATTAGAAGCCTTGTGCTTTTGTCCTGGCTTTGTCCCCTCCGTTGCTTGGACGGGACTTAGCCAAGGTGCTCACTGTCTTTGAGCCTGTTTTCTCATCTGGAAAGTGGGAATAACTTTTTCTACAATGTCCATTTTGCAGGGCTGTTGTGAGATCAAATGAGGCAATAAATATGAAGGTTCTTTGACATTACCATAAAACACCATTAAATGGTAAGCAGATATCCTATTCTGTGGCATGATTTGATGTCTCCAAATAAGTATGTGAACTGATGAACCAGAGGACAGCAGGGTATTTCCTTCTCTGTTGTTATAGGTCCTCTGTTTCCTTCTCCTTGAGGCTTTTGCTGGGCTCAAGCTCTGGGCTTTCTGAGCTTAAACTGCAAGCAGCAGCACCTACATTCTGCCCCTGTACCACAGCTACCTTGGTGGCAATTTGCATTTGTGCTTCTCAGGAAGAGCTTGATGCGAGGCAGAGGCAGTGGGGGAGAGGAGCATTCTGCTCACATCTCTTTCCCTGTGGTGTGTTTTTGTCTTAACCCCACGCCTAGACATTTATCCAATTCTAATTCTTGGTTAAAGGCTCTTCATTATATATGCACTTTTGTTTCTATATGTTTCCTTCAAGGAAAGTAACACAAACCACATCTCACAAAGCCTGGGAGACACTTGCGAGCTTGACAAGGGGACCCATCAATCTGAGCCATTTGGGACACGGATGCCCAACTACTGCCAGCCTCTGACGGTGTCAAATCCAGGCACGATTCACAACACACGTAGCTGGGCTAAGATCTCAAAGAATAATAGTGGCAAGTGTTTGGGGTGATCTGTCCCACACTAGGATGATCATATTTATATTTCATGTCTGCAATACCTGCACTGGAAAAGAAATTTTGTTTCCTTGTCATGTTTGAGATCTAATCATCTGTAGTTTGGACACAAAGTATTGAAAAAAAATTCTTTTTACAAAGTTTGGTTTACAAGGCCAAGAAAGGACAAAATATTTTAAGTTGGTAGGGTCCTGGAAAATCATGATGGACGTATAGTTGGGGACTCTCCTTAAAATAGATCTGAATATAATAAAATAGACACTTAACATGAACATAATCGAACTCACAATTCAATCTTTCTTTGATTCTTGAGTGGGTAATTCAAGATCTTATAGAACTTTGGGGTCACCATTAGAAACATCAGCTGTCACTGTACTGGTAAAATATATAATGTACCAGTTAATAATAGCTTTACAATTCACAGAAAATCAGATAATAGAGGTTTTACTGTAACTGCAATCGTGACATGGTTAAAAGAATCAATGCGTTTTCCAAAAAAGCCTAATTCATTTCTAGGAAATAATTCATGCTTTGTGAGAATAGGGCAGAATTTACAAGGAAGTGCTTGGTACTCCCTGGAAAAAAGGTGCCATATAATTGTAAGTTGTTCTTCATTACTAAGTTTGCATTTTGCATGTGTACTTCTTTGTATTATTGTTAATTCTGTGTCCAAGGCCCTAGCCACTAACCACATAGGTTCTCCTTAAATACAGTGAAAGATTTCTCCAGCATTTCCTAAATCCAAGGAAGAACATCCAAGTCGAATAGAAAAGTGCCTATCACAAGACGTCTTCTTTCCAAGGTCATGCACGGGGGACCCTGTGGTTAAAGGAATTTGGGTTGGATTTATAGTTGTCAGCTCAGAGAAAGCAAGAAAGGGTAGGCAATGAAGGGGTGGAGGAGGGGCAGAAAGAGAGAGGTAGAGGGAGAGAGAGAGAGAGAGAGGGGCTCACATCACAAAGCACTTAGTCACCAAGGACAAGGTTTCTACACTGTTTCATTAGAACATGAAACCTATTGTGTTGACTGTGAATCTGCTGTGAGCTGAAAAGAAGTTTGTTCACTTCCTGAGCATCCAGGGTCCCATAATTCTGAGTCATGGCCACGTTACCTCTACTTTCGAAGCGGCAAGAGCTCGGCAACACAGCCAGCCCCGGGGTTCACGGGACCACCAGGCAGGGGGAAGGCTTCCCTCCAGTGTAGGGCAGGGGTACAGGGTGCCATTGGTGGGGTGGACTGGGGTGGGGGGGGGCAGATGGGCTGAGGAGGGGCAGGGAAGAAAGGGGAGGGGACTTTCTTTTTAATGCTCTTTCCATTCTCTGTTGAATCTAATTCTCCCTGTTTGGGAAGAATGAAAAATTCTTATTTCCTGTATCTCTCCTAAAACAATGAAATCCACTCTCCCTGGAGGGCAGGTTTGCTGTGGCTGTTGGGACAGGCCTGGCTAAGCAGCCAAGCAAAGACACCGCTGGAACCCATGAACCTCGGGCTCAGAGCCTGGGAGCCTGCTCCGTGCCGCCACTCCCCTGGTCCGAGGGGGCCTGGAGGCTCCAGAGTGTCAAGACACCCCGCTGCCTGCCGCCTGCCGCTGGGGTGGCAAGAAATCACTGAGCTAGGAGGATAAAGACCGATTGGGGTCCCTGTGCCGCTTTAGGGCAGATTTCTATTTCCCCTTGTGGTGAAGCAGATTCTGAGCTGCACTCAAACACAATACAGTCCCCAGCACGGAAGAAATGAAACTCTTTAAATCTTCAGGCCTTCACGGGGTAGCCTCCCCTGCAGCTTTCAAACTCACAGAAGCCTTTTGTTACAGTCCTAGGAACGTGTACTTAATAGAGCAGGCGTTGTTTGGCAGTCACTGAGAAAGAACACCGAGGGCCTCTGGAAGATCCTCTCCTGAAGTCAGGCGGCAGCCCGTTTCCAGAACACAGGGAAATCCACGCAAGGACAAGGCACCCACTGGCCCCAGGGCTTTCCCGAAAGTGTCAGAATGAGAGGCATAAAATATCCCAGACAAGCACTAAACACATTGAGTGTGTAAGCGAGAGCAGGGGAAGGAGGGAGTGAAAGGGGTTTTGCAGCATTTATGGCTGTGACTAAATAATTGGGAGAGATACCTATGAATTATTCCCATATCCTTCCCTAAGGGAACCCGTGCAGAAAACCAGCCGTCCGCTTACTGCGATCTGATATAAGAGCACAAGGTACAAAGTACTGCGAGGAATCAGAGGCGGAAGGCAACTCTGGGCCCATCTTCACCAACCTTCCGGTAAAAATGCAAGGTTTGTACAAGACTCATGTGAAGAGTGTGACACAGTCCATTGCTCCAAAATGGGGCAATATCCATGATAATGAGCAGGAAAATGGTAAAACGTATTCTAAACAAGTGGAGGAAGGCTCCTTAGAAACAAATACCTTATTACATGTAAAATATTTGACAGTGTTATATAAATGTTAGGTAGAATAAAGTCAAGGCTTAAAATGAGTTAGCATTAGGATATTTTTATCACCACCTGTGGATGATTTCAAAGTGATGCTTTTATTTTATTTTGTTACTTTTTTGAGACAGGGACTCGCTCTGTTGCTAGAGTGCGGTGGCATCATTGTAACTCACAGCAGCCTCAAACTCCTGGGCTCAAGTGATCCTCCCACCTCAGCCTCCCAGGTAGCTGGGACTACAGGCATGCGCCACGGTGCCTGGCCTCAAAGCGAGGCTTGTAGACAACCCACAATTCCGAACTAGGTGATTCTGTGTCAGTTTTCCAGCTCCCCGCCCTTTTCCCTTCGAGGACGGCACAAGGTACCATGGACTAATATTAATAGAATGAGCAAAGGTTTTGGATTAGGCAGCTCTGGTTTATATCTCAGCCATGTGCCTGACTAGCCTATGACCTGGGCAGGGCAGGGCGCTTAGTCGCCTGTTTCCATTCGCTCATCTGTAAAAAGTGGATCCCAACTCACAGGGATTGTGAACATTACACATGTGAAAATGCTGGTCCCCAGCAGGCGCTCAGAAATGTCACCTTCCTTTCCTTCTTTCCTCCTGATCCCCACACCCCCTTCCTCCAAGAGCCTGCGCCAGTGACCTGCACATCCTGCTTCCTCTCACCACCACCGCCCATTAAAACAAGCGTCCAGGAAGGAATCTAAAAGTGATTAATGCTCTAGTGAAATGGCGACCGAGAGCTTAATGATCTACCTCCCTGGTCTGTATGCTTTTTTAAAACAAAAATCCTTGCTCCGCGGGGTAAACTGCTAATGGTAGAAATCCAGGCATCAAAGGAAGGGCTGGGAATTATTCTGAAGACAGCAAGTCTTTTCTGGAAACTCTGAAACCAGACAGAAAAGCAGATAACTCCAGTGGCAGGGTCATCATAGAATGCTCCAAAAGACACCGCTTTCTTGGAATTGTCACTGGCCTTTGCTAAGCCGCCTTTCCTTTTCCTAATGATTGCCAAGCTTTCTGTTTATATAAACAGAGCATTTCTCGTTTTTAGTTAGATACCAAATGAGTCCGGTAATTGAGATACCACCAGAGCCTGAGGTAAAAGCAGAAAGACTGGCTGAGGCTGAGCTCCTGTTATTAGCAATACTGGGGCAATGATTAGAGTTAGAGACAAAAAAATACAGGGAGGACCATGAAAAGAATCAATTATTTGCCTTACCACTGCTCTGAAAATGGTGTGAGGCTTTTTTTTTTTTTTTTAATACATGTTTTTTATCTAAAAGTTGGAAGAACTTTCTGAAAATTGGTGGTATTTAAAAAGGGCCAGGGCTGTCTGGGAGACACCATTAGAGGTGTCCAAGCAGAGGTCGGTGGCCATTACTCAGTGGTGCCACGTTTGGAATGGGGGTCACTGATGGAAAGGTGGGGACAGATGGTCTGTACTGTCCATCTAACCCACAGTCCTTCTCTACATGTATAAAAAGTAGCAGCAAACAAAAATAATAATTTCAAATCTTCCAGAAGGTGCAGTTATTATAAAAGAGGGACTCAATCTACCTTTCCACTTTAATCCTAATTAAGAACAGAGAGGAAAATCTGACACGTGGATCTCACTAATTGCGACGGTCATATATGTTTTAGATTGGATTTTGCCAACCAGAATCTCAAGACACCACAGGTATTTTTGTTTTAGTGCGGTTTCTCTCGCATTAATTCACACTCATACTTTTTTGTCCCTCCATGACATGTAGAAACCATGGACCAGGCACATAGATGCGTGGTTCTGAGCAGTATAAGCCACGGAGACTCACACAGGTACCCTCCACACCTAAGCCAGCCCCAGCTCTTTCAAGGTCTTCAAAATGCATTTGAATTACTGGTCTCCTGTGCTCTTTGTGATGTAAATGAGTGCTTTTCTTCATGGGTTTACCTTTAAGGGCTTTCTAGATAGACTCTCAGGTTGGACTTCTAGATGGACTTGAAAGCCCTTGAACATAACCCACTTTCAACCCCTCTATTTATTCTCACTCTAAGACACCACAATCCAGAAGGAATTAGTAGAAAAGAGGGTTGGGGCTCTCTACCCACACCCTGGACCAGCTCATGGAAGTCTTTGAGTAAAATGCTCTATTCCCTCCCCAGCTTCCAAGAAATAGCCAAGATCAGGGTTTTATGGTGAACAAAGAGACTGGGAGGGTGGGTGAGCATATGGCTTAACTACAGATTAAGGGACATCTGCTGATATTGGTCCCTCCCATCCCAAAGGAGGATGCAGGAAGAAACAAACCTAGGGATAAAGAGCCGATTCCACTGAACTGTAGGTAACTTGTGGCTTCTTTGTTTTATTTAAAAAATTTTAAACCACACACACACAAAAACAAATATACAGTTCAGAATAATTAGGAACATGTACCTTAAGTCAAAACACATGAATGCTTTGGAACTGATCCATTCTTTTGGATTATCCATATCATTTTCCTCTTCATGAGAATAGAAAATCAATAGTTGATGATAAGCTTTTACAGTGATGGCTAAATAAATCTAGAACTTCATTCGTATTTTACTTATTTATTTTCATTCCTTCCTTTTTACATCTCCCTTTTCTCCTTTTGCCTTCAGGTCTCTTTAATTTCCTTTCTATATTCATTTTGTGTCTTCCCTTCCTGTTTTACAGAGTTCTTTTCCTCCTCCTCCTTATCCTTTCCGTCCCCCTATTCCGCATTCCATCATCCCACTACCTACTCCCTCTCTTTCACCCACTTCCTGCCATTCTTCAGCCGGGCATTCAGCTAACAACGAATTTCCTGAAGTCACATTTTTCTACTCATTCATCCTCTTCCCAGCACTCCTTTATTTTTCATAGGGACCTTACTCTCTTCTTCTTAGTTTCTCTTGCTACTTTACTGCCTGCTATTACCCTCTTTGGTGTGGCTTTATTTACTTTCCAGCACAGCTGTCCCTCTGTATATGCAGGGGATTGGCCCCAGGACATCCCACGGATACCAAAATCCACGGAGACTCAAGTCCCTTATATAAAATAGCATAGTATTTGCATATAACCTGCATACAACCTCCCATGTCTAGATTACTCATAGTACCTAATACAATGTAAATGCTATGTAAATAGTTGTTATGCTATATTTTAAAAATTTGTATTATTTCTTATTGTTGCATTGTTATTTTTTGAATGTTTTTTAGAACATTTTCAATCCTTGGTTGGTTCAATCTATGGATGCACAACCTGTGGATACAAAGGGCCAACTGTATACCTTGTCAGGTACTTTTTTCTTCTTATTGTATCCCATGGGGAAAATGGGTGGAGGTGGTGGTAGTTGGAATTGTAGAGAAAAATTTGAAATTCACATTAGAGCTGAAGTTACTTACATGACAACAACAGCTTGTGGAGCCCAATTCCATTGCCCTTGCATCTGTCCTGGAGTTGAGACTTTGGAATGAACTGTAGATGCCATCCTTGTTATCAAGTATTTCAGAACAATTAGCTTTGCTGGCAAAAAATGACTCACATTGAAAATTCTAGGAATGCCTTGTAAGTATTCTTTTTCAAGGCAATTTTATGTTTCCTTTTCATGATAACCTCCATTGATTTATGGGTGAGTATACTGCTGATGACCATTGGGGGACAGGGATGCAGGGTATGAAAGAGAAAAATATATACTCTTATTACTTTAGAAGGATGTGCTAAGGTGCAAAAAACATAGGCCAAATAAGTGGTTTCTCAAGTTCAGGAAGCAATTCCTATTCCTATTTCTGCAAAACTTCTTGGGGCAAAAGAATTAGTGATTTGATACCACCTACAATTTTTTTTTTCCAAAAAGTCAATAAAATTTGTCAGTCCAAACACCCACTGCTCTAGGAACAAAGACACTTCTCTAGACAGGTGCATCCTGTTTCATTGAGAAGGTAGGTCATTTACACAGAACCATTTAGGTAAAGCCTTTCCTTCTTATATATGATTTGTTGCTGCCTGCCAGCGAGTAAAACCTACAGTGGGTTATTTGGTTAGTCTTTACATATTATTTTATTACAAGACTGCCCTTTTCCTTCTCATCCACCTTTCAACAGGCTCAAAATGAAAGACTCTCATTTTTGAGTTCTCACGGCACATTCGTCAACCTCATACTGTTGAGCCTCACCTGCTCACTGCCTAATGAGCCCTGAAAACTTAAATGACCCCTGCCCAGAGCCACTGTTTCCTAGCTGGAAACCTGGCCATGCATGTGTTCATTTAAAGCCAATGTAGATCTGTCTGTACTTTAATGGACTCTACCAATTTTCTCTACAAGTACGCATTTCTGCACGTGTTAAATAAAAAGTGATGCTGAAGTATACTATCAAACCCCCACCTACTCTCCAGTGTGTATTTATTGTCTTTGAAACTCCTTAAGATCAAAGTTAAGTAGATGCCTGTTTCTGCTAAAACTTACAACTGCAAGTAGTTGCTACCGAGCTGTAAAAAGCAATGCAGTTACATCCGATCACATCAATCTCGATGCAAACCACACTGCCTTTTCATGGGTAACTTTACAGCCTAAACATACCCGGCAATCTGAAATTCCCGGGCCTCCAAATCTACCTGTATCTTTAAAACCCAGAAAGAATTCTAGAAACCCAAGACAATTCTCCACTGTGACAATTCTGTTTAACTGATGTGACTGGTGGGACACCATCAGCGAGACCTGTTACAAGTCACTGCTTTCTTTTAAGACATGTTCAGCAATGTCAGATCATGAGTCAAGGCTGATTCCCAGGCTCCAAGGGTGAGGTCACAGAGTTGAGCTTCAACATCTTCTGGGGTGCTGACCTGCAACGGGCAGGATGAGCACCATGTGTGTGTGCCAGTAAGTTCAGAGGCCTGACGCTTGCTGATTTATCCCTCCACAAATGTGCAACTCTCTGGCCAATTCTTTAAAATAATAAAATATATTACAACAAAACAAAAATGTATTGAAGTGTGAAAGTTCCTTGAAGATGAGATACTTCTTTAATATTTTATTGTGTAATATCTATAGTGTCGAGCACATTGTTAATGCTGATGCTGAAATGATCAATGTGTCTATCATCAGGATACTTTTTATACATAAAAATCTACAATGACAGCTTCATTATCAACTTTAATTGCACAGGACAAAGGTGTGCAGAGCTATGCATCTTTCTTTGGTGCCTGCTTCCTCTATAGTTCCTAACTACCAATGGATAAGCTTCTTAATCAACCCTCACACAGTATTCACTTTGCAATATAGCTAGAACACTCCCAAATCCTTACTCTCTAACCTTTATACCATCTTGAAAGTCTACCTTAGTCCGAGGTGGGGACAATTGAAACTTCCCTGTTAGTAGACTTTTGGGTCCCAGAACAATGCCTCTCAATTGTTTCTTACTTTAAACCTTCCACTCAGGTGATCACAAAGATTATTCCTCAACTTGACATCTTGATCGTGCTGTTCTTCTCCTCAGGGGCTACAGTGACTTGTCATTGTTTCAGAAGATTGAATTCAGCAAACAAACATGACAGTTTTAAGTCAATAGAGTATATACATGATGTCGTCTAATGTGCACAACCCCATGAGGTAGATATTACTGTGTTTGGTTTATAAAAGAACACGGAGTTAACGAGGTCAAGGTTACACAGGTAACACAGCCATGGCTGCTTGTTGCTCTTAGGATAAAGACCAGAATCCTTAATGTGACTGTCTCACTCTACCGCACCATCTGCAATTCTATAACATGTCGCTCTGGTTTTCCACAGTAAAGTCACCAATGCCAGTGGGGCGGGCCTTTCCATTCCCTGCAGAACAAAGCCCAGGGCCTTCACGCACTCTATTCCCCTTCCCAGAAATAATCCGACCTCCTATTTACCCGATTAACTCCTACTAAGCTTTTAAGTCTCCTCTTAAATGTATGCCATCGATGAGACCAGGTCCCTGCACTTCCTGCTCTCAGAGCATCTGGTATTGCCACATCAATGCACTTACCCCTACTTGCTGCTAAATAAATGAGACACAGCCTGTCTGTTCCTGCTCCTATCCGAAGTCCCACTAAACTACAGTAGAGGAATAAGAAATGCACAAACCCACAAGGCAACAGAAGAGGAGAGGAAACAATGGCGGTTGGGAGAGGTACACAAAGTTTTGGAGGATGGAAAGCAGACAGACAGTTGGTGTCTGACAACAGAGCAGAAAAGCTGATCTATCTGCCTGCAGGGAAAGATACCAAAACCCAAACCGGGTTTCCTAACAGAACCTCAAAAGCCATCAGAAAACTGGAGGTGCAGAGTGCCTCTGAAGGCAGGAGGGGAGCAAAGGAACTAACAACAAAGGGTCTGAGGCATGTCTGTCTTCCACCCTTCCCAGGCCCAGAGACTGCTTCTCCGAGCAGATGATTAGGACATTTACTTGCTAGAATCAGGATGAGTCAGAGAGCACCAAGTCCAGGACAGAGCAAGGATGACAAACCCTGGAACACAGGGGAATTCAGGGAAATCTGCATAATGAATGACAAAGGATCAAGCTCCATCCCATATTGACTCCAAGCAGGAGACCACAGGATTTGTGTTTGGGGAAACTCACTAGCCCAAAAGAAAAGATTTCTGGAGTTCCCCATGAGGCAGCCACGCCCCCATCCAATTACCCTATGGTTGGACCCACCGGGCATCAAGCCCCACCTGTGCACACAGAACTGCCATTTTGCATAGATACCTAAGAGTCATCATCCAATTAAAAAAAATTACAAAGCAGGAAGTGAAAGTTGCTAAGAAGGAAAACAGTGCAGGGAAAAGGGGATGGAGAGTGAAAGAAGGTGCTATTTCAGATAGTGCTGTCAGGGAACCTTCTCTACAGAGTGATATTGAAGCAGAGACCTGGATAAGGTGAGAAACGATGACAAGGGAATACCTGGAGAAACAGCTTTATAGGCAGAAGGATGGCGAGTGCAAAGGTCCTGGGATGGGAACAAAGTTGGAGTGTTCCACAAATAGCAAGAAAATCAGGATGGCTAAAGAGGGGTAAGCAGAACAAAAGGTGACAAAGAACGAAGGTGGAGAGGTTTACAGTGTTTACGAGGTCCAGATGGTATGGGGCCTGACATTTCATACCAAGAATGCTTCTAAATGTAACTGGAAATCAGTGGAGGTTTGGGAGCAGGGAAGTGACACAATCTGATTTATATTTTACAATAGATTACTCTAGTTGCTGTGTGGGAAATGTACTGTATAGCTGGTGTTACTTCCTTGGTAAATGCTGATCTCTCCTACCACACTGTATGCATCTACTCGCACCTCACAGTATACAGCAGTCACCCAATAAAAATCTGTTCAAAGAATTTATAGAACAGCAAAAATAGAACTAGAAATCAGGTCAGAGAGTCCAGAGCCCTTGGTCCTTTCTGTTACGCTAATGAGACTTCCAAAACAGATGATAGATTCCCAAAGTATTTTAATATAATTTTGATGAAGAGCATGAGATGATGATGATGATGTAACAATAATAGTAAAAATAAATATCTTGGCTTACCCTACAAACATTATGACATCACTGTGATGTATTTTAGAGCAAGTATGCACTGAAAACAGCAATTATTCTTATGTAGACAAATGGTGCTAATTGGTGTTTACAATGACAGCCTCTCACCATTTATAACACATTCCAGCTAATCCCATTCTATAATATAAAATCAAATGTGAAACCAAAAGTAATCATATTGCAAAAAATTTAGACAGGCCTTCTTCTTCTTCTAAATACTCCAAACTAAATCATTGTTCTGCATTTTCGTATTTAAAGTTTATCCCAAGGTGTTTTTACAAAAATATTTTTCCTAGCCTTCCTAAGTACATTACGTGTAGCATTACTCATCATTGATAACTCACCATTTTGAAGATCAATACTCAATTCATGAGGACAGCATATTCTTACAAATAAGTTTTAAAAATTCACAATTTTTACGTTTTCTAGAAACAACCCAAGTCCAATAAGCTACTCCCTTTTAACTTTTAGGATTCATTCAACAAATGTGTATTGAGACTATGATGTCCCCAAATTATAAAATATTGTGAATACAAACAAAGCTGAATAATGGTCTCTGTCTTCTAGGAGTCTAACAAGCAGATTTCTTATCAGTCAACAAATTTTTTCCTGGTTAATTGTAATTTCTTTCATTCTTCCCTAATTTGCTACATGGACCAGGAATACAACCACAAAACCCCACCTAAAGATATATCCAGTTCACTGATTTATCCTGATGCTGAAATGATCATTTCCTATACACAAAGCAAGAAAGAGCACCAAGCTGTGGCAAACGTTTGGAGAGATTGGATGAAGCTTCCAGTAAATCTAGTGCATTTTAGAAAGAAAGGCTACATTAACCCCTAAACCAGGAAAACAACACTTATTAAGAAACTTGTAGAGAAATGGACTTGGGGCAAGTCAAGTGATTAAAAGATGTCATTGAAGTAACTGGCTACATGGGATGGATAGAAAGAGGACAAAGGGTAGAATATTTTTATTATACAAGGGCAGGGCTTATAGTAACGGGGGTTACAGGGCATTAGGGAAAATTCAGGCTAATTAGGAGACCAACTTTTAAACTATGAGCTCTGAGAGCTGCTAAGGGAACCTACAGAATTCTCAATATTGGAGACATTCAAAGGCCGAGTTCAACCCTAAGGGATGATTTAGGAATAATTATCTTTGTTGGAGGGCTGGCCAACCACAAATAATCCACTAGAGGTCCAGACTAGGTCAAACGATCATAGAGCCTATTTGGGAATTTTGTGCTATGGCTTAAGATTGGTTGTCCTGTGACACATGCCCCAGATGACTTACTCTTGGTGCTAAGTGACCCACACGACACACAGTCAACCATGGCTGACAATGACAAGGATTAATTAAAATCCCCAGTTCATAAGTGATAGCTGAAAGTAAATGTCTGCAGTGCTCATAAACCCATAGCATTGGAGAGTAATGCAAGAGGAATATGTTTTTAAATGACGTAGAAAGAATCAGACTTAGAACCTTGAGATGGTTTCCAAAGCCCTATTAATGCATCCAGACAGTATGTCCCGGCAGATGCCATTCTTGTTAGACACCTAAGCAGGCCATTTAACCATGAGGGCTGATCTTCTAGAAGAACCTGCTGATCACAGATATAGCTTTTGGCTTCTGGAATATACCACCCAAGAGAGAATCTTGAGGCTTCTGTACACTTGTACTTTCTTGCCTTCCGGGCTTGAGAAACAAGGAAGGACCACCCCATCCTCCTCAGGAGCCCAGGTTGGGAGGTTTTAAGTGGTTCATGTTATCAGCCCCCTGCAGTGGCCTAACCAACAGGAAGTTTCCCGGAGTTTCCATCACAGGAAATTTCCTGTGAGGAAGCTCTTAGTGCACAAACAAAGAGTTCCCCACCCCCACCTGCCGAAACTGCAAAGTGGCTGAGCCGGTGTGGGCAGAGGGGGGTGGGTGTGACTAGCCTGAAGGTGGCAGGGGGTTGAGGGCCAGACAGCATAGGAAGAAATGTAGGGGAACAAAGAAGTTATCTTACTTCTCTTGGCCTTGGATTTGTCAGAAAATTGCTTACTCACTGGCACATGTTGGCTTTCACCCCCTGGCCAGCAGCTTCACCCCAGGCCACACTGAACTTGAAGAGAGAAGACGGACTGTAGATGCAGGTTCTGCAGGGTGACCTTCACCCTTAACCGATCTGAGTCTGCCTTTTCACCTGTGCACCAAGGGGCATTGCGATGACTAAACAAGATAGAGCAATACATGACATTAATACTAGTAAACGGTAAGGTATCATGTAAGACACTACCAGCTCAACTACAGCAATAGCTTCACTACTGCAAATGGCTGCACCTTGTATGTTACCTGCATAGTAGTCAGGTGTGCCCACGGGGGACCACTCTATCTCCCAAGCTGTGTCAAGACAATCCGAACTGAATGGAGCACAAGCTGTACTTGGGCTCACCAGAATGCTATTGAAATGGAACAGTCTGATTACTTGGATTTTTGGGTTACATCAAGATTAATTAAATAAGCTTTTATTTTTCCAACATTAGGAAACATTTTAGAAATGAAGGAAACAGGCCTAACTGCCCTGGGTCATAGTCAGAGAGTTGCCTCTTGAACTAAATCAGATAACTTTTTTTTTTTTTTTTAATTTTGCCTTTTTCTTCTAAAGGCCAAGGTCAGGGGTTAAAAAAAAAAAAGGTTAGCTGAGAGGTCTGTTTTGTTTTCTTCCAGTTAATTCATGTTTCTCTGTCCACATATTTGCCATCCTGATGCTGGGCGTCTCCTCAGAATCATGTAATAGCAAAGTCACATGGATGAATGAGGACAAATTTTCAGTGAATACACTCACTTTTTGCTTCACCTGTAGTTCTGCTTTTATTTTTAAATCCATGATGTAAGTATACTGCTTTGGAGGGTTGACCAAGCCTAATATTATCTAGAAAACTCTTGGAAAATGTTTGCTGCAAAATATTCTTGCTTTTTAATTCTTCCCAATGAACAACTGGTCCCATACTCTTGAAGAATATTTTAAAATGTGAACCATCACTTCCTTCAAAACATAGATTAACCTGGAACACATTATGCTACATGAAATAAGCCAGGCACAGAAAGACAAATATGGCATGATCTCATGTATGGAATCTAAAAACGTCCAACTCACAGAAGCAGAGAGTAGAATGGTGCCTGGGTGGCAGGGAGGGGACTGGGGAGATATAGTCAAGGGTACAAAATTTCAGTTAGATAAGAGGAATAAGATCAGGAGATATATTGTACAACATGGTGACCATAGTTAATAATAATAATAATAATGTACTGTATATTTGAAAATTACTAAGAGAGATTTTAAATGTTCTCGCCACAAAAAATGGTTAAGTATGTGAGTTAATGGATATTAATTAGCTTGACCTATCCATTCCACAGTGTATACATATATCAAAATGTCATGTTGTATACCATAAACACAATGTCTATATGTCAATTAAAAATTAATTAAAATTTAAAGTAAATAAAAAAACTGAACCCTATTTTTAAGATAATTTGGGGGGTTCACTATAGCAAGGGTCAATATGATTGTCTTTTGTTTACAGACCTGTTGCAAAAGTAAGCCTGTATTTCAAGTTTCTAGAGTAAAACAGAGAAGAATCAGAAAAGGAGAAGAAAAAGAAAACACAATTTCTGCAGAAATAGGGGCCATGAAAATGGAAAAATGTGATATTGAGCATGTATGTCAAACGACAAGAGAACACACACATCGGTCAGCAGAGCACACAGACACATGTTTTTAATAACAATCAACAACATGCAGCCTGGTTAATATGGTGTCATACAACATAATATCACAAGTGTCTTTCATTGAAGTCCCACGTTAAAGGCCTCCCTGGAACTTTTTCCTAATATCAATCTGACTCAATTTCACAAGCATTTATCAAGCACATACTATGTGGTAGACATGGCCCTGTCCTCAAGGAGTCACTCTCTAGTAGGTGATATAGACACACAAGTAACTATTAATACAATACAATAATAAATTAGCCTCTAGCAATCAGCCCCTGACATGGGTAGGGGAGGTACTTGTCAGGACAGTGACAGGGATGGGAAGTGAGGCGGACGATGGATAGGAGGTGGGATAGGAAAGTCAGGCTAGTTCTTCAAGATCCAGAAAATGGCTTGGGGTGTTTCTCAAGTCCTTTGATGGTCACTCCCCTCTCCTACGCCTACCTGCAACCCCCAAGGTCACACATATATTATCAGACACAATCTGCCACCAGCCTGAGACTTTGATTCTGAAACTCAAACATAAGCCTTGGTCTTCAGAGATGGATTCCATAAAAGCAGTGAATGAAGGCTGTAAAGAAATGATGGGCACTTTGATACCAAGTAGAAGAGTCCAGTTTGAAGATCAAGGGTGGGGGCTGGGGTGAGGCACTAATGAGGACTTCATTCCTGAAAGGCTCTGTAAAGCAAGAATGCACGGGTCTCCTGTTGGTTTTGACTGTGCTTATAAACTGGATTCATTAATGTAGTTTTTCATTATCTATAATTCCACAACACTTCCTTAATGCTTTTAGAGTCAGATGAAGGTATGCCGAAAAGCCAAGGGTTCTCCTCTTCTCTCTCCCATACTTAACGTAGGGCAGAAAAAGATCACTGACTCCCAGGCATGCCTATCGGTAGCCACTGGTCCAGAAGTGAATTAGGGGAGGGCTCAAGAGGACATGGACACTTCACAACAGAAGGACACACATGGATAATGATAAGTGCTTGTTTTTAGGAACCCTAAGAAAGCATCTCGGATGCTGTGAAAGAGGGGTAGCAGTAAAGGAGATTGGGCACAGTGACCTCGTTATGTACTAGACATTCAGTTCACTTGGAAAATTCTGAACCTGTATCAGTCCATTCTCTCCTCAGGCTACAGGGATTAAAAACGTCTGTGGGTAGCTGTCTCCTCTTCTTCCTCTTCCCCCCCCCTTTGCCTTTAGTTAATTGCAGCTGTGGTCAAGGGCCTGAAGCCAAAAGTCCCACAATGCACCTCTCCACAGGAAGTTCCCAAGATCTCTTCCTGAACAGGAAATTTCCTGTGGTCCAACAGACATTCCTCTCAGCGTTTATCACTCACATACATTTGTTTTGGCAGATACTGGGTCTTGGGTAAGAACAACAAGAAACGGTTGAGGGAAAGCTACCTCAGGAACCAAAAAAAAAATTAAGAAATGCAATTATTATCAAGGGAAGAAAGTGTGACTGAATTAAATCCTATCTCAAAGGAAAATAAATACTAGCAAAATGGACTCAAGAGATCTAAAATGTGTGAGAAGGTGAATACCACTCACACAGTTATGCAACATCAGAACTGTATTTATAACTTGGTGAAAGTGTGCAGGTTTTGGGGTGGGGGGCAACTTCAAAGCATTTACTATGACTCTTGTAAAAATTTTGGTTTTAACTAATATCCTGGCTACAAAGTGATTGAGATTTTAAACTTTTCTGCAGTATCTATACACACGTGCCCTAACATAACTTATTTTCTCAGTATAGAATCATTTCAAACTCTCCCATGTGGTTCACAAGCTGGTATTTCACATCTGTGTTGCTTTTCTATAGGTGAGTCTACAGTTTCAGAAGCTACAATAGCTGGTATGAGAAAAATGCAAGGACTAGGGCATTTCTGGCATCATTTTTCCTCATGACTGGCCTTTCTGCCTCCTGTCTTACAACCCATCCATCAGCACACCACTTCCCTGCCTAAAACCCTTCAATGGCTGACCGCTGATTGGCGGGGGAGCGTGAAATTTAATTCTTCAGGTTAACACTTTAGGCCGATTTTTCCAGTTTTATTTTCTACCACTCCCATTAACTCCACCCACCAGCTTCTTGTCATTTCTAGAACAAATCATGCATTTTCTCCTCTGCTTGCCTTCCTTGGACCCTTCTTTAACTTTCCTTCCTGACCCAGGTTAAATACTTTCTCCTTTCCTAAGTCAGTTGCTTCTCTTCTGTGGGCAAGTGACAGGAAACACATCCCCAGTCACTCTGTATTCTCATTTGTTGGTAAAGTATCTGTCTTCCTCAAGGAATGGCAAGTTCCTTGAGGGCAAGGACTATCTTGTCTTTGGAATCCCAGTACAAAGCACTGTGCCTGACACATAACAGATAGTTGATAAGTATTTTTTGGAAAGATAATCTTGAAATCTTATCCTCATATGGTAATAAAAACTAAGGGAATTTTCTTTTGTTTTTACCATCACATCCACAAACAAACTGATCACACAAAACTATCCTGTATCATGAGTATTCTAGTAATCTAGTAGCGTAGCCTACAAAACCCACCGAACTGAAATCCTTTCCTTCGAATCGCAAAACTTGGAATGTCCATTTTCTCTGGTATGAGAGATCTGTGCATCACATCGGTCCTATTTATTTTACTTGAGTTTTAGCTGTAGTGAGATGCTTGGCTGTCTGCTCCTCTGGCCCTATAACCTTTCCCACTAGGCTTACCCATTCCCACTAAAAGTTCAGCTCCACCCAGACTCCAGGACCAATCCTGCCTTTATCAAGAGGAAGCCTGGGACCAGTGGTTTGGGGAATCAGTAGAGTCGCTCCTACTCCTGGCTTTACCGTGTCCTTGCCTTGCCTTGTCCGGCCACCTAAAGACTCTGATATAATGGGGTCCCTATCTTGGTTCCCCCACCCAGCTCTATCTTCCAGTCCTTCTCAATCGCAAAAGTCCTATGACTGAACCCCTGTCTCTGTGGCTGGGTTTCTGCTATCTGCTCCTTGAGCTCACGTTTCTAAGGTGGGTACTGGGTGCCAGTCCCAGGTGCACGGCCTGCCTCCCTTCCACACTCGCTGATGACCGGCAGTCCTGGCCTTTCTCCCACGATCTGATCCTGAAACTTCCCTAATGACCCTGACTCTCTGGGCACAGCTGAAGTGGGGAACTGTGAATTTCTTAAGGAGAATAACCTCTCATTTCTGCGTACCCGGTGCCCAGACTAGCGCTTGGCACAGTTATGAATAAAAAAATGGTGTTTGAAAGAATGGCCTCTTAAAAACTATGCCCTATGATGGCATGATTTGGATTGGTTAGGAACATCATAGCAAAGGAACAACAAATCATTTCTAGGTTCTTTATAGAAGAAAATGCATCTTCCATGGAAGAAACGATGTCTCAATACCTCTCAAGAAGCAAAAGGAGCTAAAGGCTCTCCTTCAAGAAATTATCCCCCAGTGCGAGTCAGTATCTTCAAACAAAGGAAAGAGAAAAGCTGTCAATGCATAGCCTTGGTGTCCGCGACGGGCACGACACAGCGACAGCTCTGCCTTCGGTGGTAAATGAGGTCGAAGAGTAAGCGCCGCCTTTAAGCCTGTCAGGGCCTTTGATGCCCATAAACACTTGGGGAGGGGTGCAGGGTTGTTTCCACTGTTTTATTTGTACCTATTGGGTTGGGAGTCAGAAATCTGGGCTTTGATACTCACTTTGCATTTACTAGCTCAACCCCGCTGGGCAAGTCATCTCAGCTCGCCAAGCCTCAGTTTCCTCATCTGTAGATGGCGGATGATGCCCCTCCCGCTCACGGGTTGTGGTGAGGGCTGGATCAAATGATACATGTAATGACGCTGCTGTGTAACAGGGGAATATGAATCTTAGCCAGGACCAGAGGATGGTTTAGTGCAAAGTGTTTTTTTCCTTTCCTTTGTGGTGTGTGTATAAAAGCCTAAAACTCAATCTAGCCTCTCGTCCTGAATGCATCACAACTAGCCCTTTTCACTTGAGGCTTACTTACAAGTGCTTTCTACCTGACAGTGGCTAAACTGGAGGCTGAGGTGTGTTTGCATTTTATCTGTATAAAGTGGATGCTTCATTCAGAGGCAAAGGAAAAAATCTCAAGAATGTGGCCAAGGTAATTTGAACGTCATCAGCAGGGAATGGATTTGTTGTAGCTACTCAGATAAAATTCACAACATTATTTTGCTTTTTGAAGTTGAGTTAACAGATAAGGGTGGGAACCTCTTCCTCTCAGCCAACACTGACCGAGTCCTTACTGTGTGCCAGGCATTGCACTAAGTGTTTTACATTTATGCTCTCATGTATTTCTTAGAACAACACTACGAAGTGGGTACTATTATTATTAACCCTGTTCTATATGGTCTTTAGAGAGGCTAAATAACCTTCCAAGTTACTTGGAAGTCGGAAGTGGCGGAGCTACAATTTGAAGGCTATGACCCACTATACAATACTGCCTTTTTATATGCCTGGAAACTGCACCTGTTCTCTAGAATATGGGTGGGTTTGGCCTATGCCATCTGTGGGTAGAGATGTAATGGTAAAATCAGAACGTACAGAAGCCTTGGAGAACCCCCAATAAGTGATAAGCTGACTCTCAAAGACTACCTGAATGGTTTTTAGGAAATCAATCATTAAAGCGCTATATAATCTGCAATGGTTCCTGACTGCAACTTAAAATGTTCATTTTGGCTCTACTGGCCTGATTTCCTCGGGGAGCGCCCCCCCCCCCCCCCCCCCC
>VBSM01002616.1:46945140-46983387 GCA_008086735.1 Cheirogaleus medius
AGCGACTCCAACACTTATTAGCAAGATTGCCTCTTGTGCCTCAGTTTCCTCATCTTAAATTAGGGGTAACAATAGAACCTTCTCAAAGCACTGCTGTGAGGATTAAATGTAAAGTGCTTAGGACAGTACCTGCCACCTAGCACATGGCAAGTGTTAGCCATTGTTATTGTACCAGTTGAAAGCTCTGGTATTAAAATCAACAATATTGGTATCATTCCAGCACTAGAGTACACAGAGAATAACAACATCAATTTTTTAATTATAAATAAATATCCCTTAGAAGCAAGCATTAAAACTTTTAAGATATAAATATTAGAGTATGCGGATTTTATCATTCCACAATTTTGCGTTTTTGCAATTTCGCATCTCCCATCCCTCCTCTAGTCCCCTCAACTGAGATTTCTATTATTCTTCCGACACTGTTTTAGTTAAAGAATTGCCATTAATTCTCAAATAAAATAACCATTTAGAGCCTTCCGAGTCACTTACATGGAAATAAAACTTAATGCTTTTTATTTCCGACCTCTTCTCCCCCTTAGCTCAACTTCAAATAAGGGTTGTTTGGTTTTACAGTAGATGAATGAAAATTGAACCCCATTAGCAGATGAGACCTGACTCTGAACAAGGATTAATTTAAATGTAATCCATCTTAGAGCCATGTGGGTCCCATTCAGGAGTGTGGATTTTGTCTAAAGTAAGTGCTTATCTGACTCCAGCCAACACTTCAAAAACGTCTGTCCCTGAGAGAGCAGGAACTAATGCACAGCCACACAACCTCTTCTGCTAATCCTCCTACCCAGGCAAAATCTGATTTAAATGAAGGGGCAAAATATCATAAAGAAAGGGGGCAGCATATTGCCTGAATATTCTGTACAGAAGGAGGGCCAAGTAGAGTGCCTTGGCTTTCAGGTTATATACATATAAATAAATATATATTTATTTATTTATACTATGCACATATATATTTATCTATTTGCAGTGTATATAGACTTTGCTTTCAGCACTAGCTCCCAGAGCTACCTTCCTCAACTACCATCTATATGCTAAATTCCATCAGTGATGTCAATCCCCCTCCTCTAAGTGGTTCTTGAAATGTCTCTCTTTTCTCCTCTCCAGAAAATTGGAGCTCTATTGTGTTACGTAATTGGAACCCACCTCTAGAGATTCTGATTAAGTAGGTCCGAGATGTGAAAAAGATTTGTTTATTCAAACATCACGAGGTAACTCGGTTGCGCAGCTGGGTTTGAGAACCATTAGATATAACTCTTGGAAAATTTTAAAGTATTATAAAAATAACAATATATAACTAGCAATTAACACTTACATAGTACTATGTATCAGTCAAGGATCTAAGAGCTTTCCATGTATTAACTAATTTATTAATTTGTATATTGATTTATTTATTGAATTATAAGGAGTTGGTGTAAAAACAAAACAAAAACCTAACTGGATTTTATCCAGATTATTCCATGAATCTCTTGTAACAAAGGAGATGTAACAGTGTTTCCCTCAATCAGCATAAAAATAATACAAAGCTACAACTACCTGTCCCTTAAGCAGCACCTTACAGGAATTCTCCATTGGCAACACATGGTCCATAAGTTGTACTTGTCTAAAGGTAAAACAATTATCAATAGTAATAACAATTTTAGTGGACAAAGAGTTTTCCTCCTGAGAAACTCTAGCTTGATACACACAAGAACAGGTGTATTTTGGACAATCTCCCTATGGTAGAGAGGCTGTTGAAATTCATCAGAGGAGGAAGTTAATTTTAGCACCATTTTCTTTCCCCTAACTCCTCTAAAATACCAGTAAAGAGATTTTTAAGAAGGCACAAGTCCACAAGGGAAAGACACCAGGACAAGAGATGGAATGGAGGTGCGGAGAGAAGAGACGAAGAAAGAAAAACCAACCAGAAACCTGAAAGCAAATGAACTGGTGACAATTTACTCAGCAGATCCAGGAAAGTGGAATTCTAAATTCACAGTAAGGAAAGCTGTGAAATAACCAGATTTACATGATAGAACCCCTGGAAGGATTAGGAACTGGTGGCACCAGTTACATCTGGAAATCCGGACCACCAAGTCACTGCTCTTCTCCATCATGGCAAATTAGAAGGTTATGTTCTGTAGAGAGGAAAATAGAGCCACATCAGAAAGAGCTGGTACCAAAATGACTAGGTGGAATTGGAAGTTTATATAATGGAGGGTTAAAAGAACGTGTAAAGGTTGAGCACTGAGACCTTCCCCACCCCTTCTTCTCCCACTGTGCTCCCAGGAGGTTGGCAGCTAGACTATCCCTCCAGGACAGAGTCATCATCTCTGGGAATCTGAGTAGCCAAAGACAAAAGACCTGGAGATATTCACCCAATGGTATCCCAAGGAATGTGTGGGTGGGTCACTCTGGAGGTAAGTCCACCCATGCACACGGAACTTACGAACAGTGCTTTAGGGCTCCATCAACTCTTAAAGATGAGCAGACAAGCAGAGATCACGAGACATTCGAGTATAAAAGGCAGAGAACAAAACAAAAACAACAACCAGAAAAAGGCAACTTGGAGAGAACAGACAATTCAGGGAAATAAAATAAGAAATATAATTATCATTATCCTTAGATAATTAAAAAAAGATATTGCAACTATGAAACAAGAACGTGATGCTGAAATGAAGAACAAGTCAAGAATATAAAGAGAGCACCGGAATATTAGAGGTGTGATGTCAGACATAGAGACTCAATAGACATGTTGGGGAAAAGTTGAGGAATCTCCCAAAAAGGAGCTTAAAATACAAGCAGGTGGAGAACAAAAGAGAAAAAGGTAAGAAAACCACAGGACCAACACATCGTAATAGTGAGAGTTCCAGAGAAAGAACAGAGAAAACAGGGGAGGAAATTTCTCAGAACAGAAGGCAATGAACGTCCAGATTGAAAGGGTGTCAGTGGATCAGCACAGACCCAGACCAAGCAAGGCATGCGACTGTGAAACTATAGAACTTGAGGAATACAAATGCTTTTAGGGCAGCGGTCCCCAACCTTTTTGGCACCAGGGAGCGGTTTCATAGAAGACAATTTTTCCATGGACTGGGGGCAGGGGGATGGTTTTGGGATGATTCAAGCACATCACATTTATTGTGCAGTCAAACCTCTCTGCTAATGATAATCTGTATTTGCAGCCGCTCCCCAGCGCTAGCATCACTGCCTCAGCTCCACCTCCTGTCAGATCAGTGGCGGCATTAGATTCTCATAACGGATGCGCAACCTAGATCCCCTGCATGTGCAGTGTAGGGTTCGCACTCCTATGACAATCTAATGCCACCACTGAACTAACAGGAGGCGGAGCTCAGGCAGTGATGGGAGCGATGGGGAGCGGCTATAAACACAGACGAAGCTTCGCTTGCTCACCTGCTGCTCACCTCCTGCTGTGAGCCCCAGTTCCAACAGGCCACTGACTGGTACAGGTCCGCTGCCTGGGGGTTAGGGACAGCAGTTTTAGATGACAAATAAGCAAACACACAGAAAAATTTCACACAAAGGATTAAGGATCAGAATGTCATGGTCTTCTTAACAGTGGCACTGAAGGAAAATACAGTGGAGCAACGCCTTTAAAATTCTGGGGGAAAATTATTCCCTGTTTCGAATCATATACTCAAGTCACATTATCAATCAAGTATGGGGAAAGAATAAAGATATTTTCCAGATGTGCGAGATATCAGTACATTTACTTCCCCTCTACCCTTTTCTCAGAAAGCCATTGGAAATTGTCCTTCACTAAAACCAGAGAATAAACTCAGAGGAAAACATGGAATTCATGAAAGGGACTTACACTCTAAGGAGAGGTAAAGTAAAGAAAGGTCCCAGCTGGGGACCAAACGGAGGCTCAGGCTGGAGCAGGTGGAGGGCTCTTGCTTCAAGGTTTATAACACCTACTGCATCAGAACTCTTCAGAGGAGGGCGAGGCAGGGAGTCTGAATTAGCAATAAATACATAAAAAACTAAGCACTAAGGACATTAAAACAATAAGCACACTGTAAAAGCACCACAGTTATTAACTCCAGGAAAAACAAAAAGTGACTGGAAAGGAAGAATAACCATAACAGAGTACGTGACTCAGTGTCAAATAGCACTTATGCACGTATCTAACTATAACATGCAGACATTAAATATTGCACTTACGCATGAATCTAACTATAACATTAAATACTGTCCTGTCCAAATTTATGATTACCATAATGCTTCTATGGGAGGTGGAAGGGGCGAAAGGGACACACTGTCATCTTTCACAGTGAAATAATGACAGATAACGTTTAGGATTGAAAAATGAGAAAGTAACAACATGAGCACGTGATTAAAGAATTGGACGTAAATGGCAAAAGAATCAGGTAAAAGATTTGAAAGTGGCTGTCGCTGGTGAGCAGAGAAGCAGAAGGAAATCAAGCATGGAGGCACTGAAGGTTTTTGTAATAAATCTTATAGAACTGATAGATATTTTAAACTCCATACATGATAACAATCATTATAAAAACCGAACAAAGTTATCAGAGGAGAAATGATGGCTCAAAGCCAAAGAGACCAAGAAATAAACACACAAGACACCAAGTTTCCTTTCCATTCAGTTATACAATTCCTCAAGTGCTCCATGATGTCGCTATACTTCCCAGACCACTTTTTACAGTTTTTTTTTTTTTTTTTAAGGCAGAATTGTTGGGTTTGGTTACACACTGTGACAGGAAAAGAAAGAGCTCATTTATGGGTGAAACATTATTATGATTATTAGCCACATTAAAGTCTGATTAGTTCAAGATTTTGAAAAAATTAGAACTTTTTAGAATAATATTATATAGTATTAATACAGCCCCATGTGAAACCCATATTGTTGGGGTACCTAATCCTATGAAAATGATGTCAAATGAACTGCCTGGGGACTAAGAAACAGTTTATTCTTAGGCTTAATCTCTTAATGGGTATTTGTTAAAGAGATTCTTGCTGTGTTGAAGGGAAAAACAAGATGGATGAGGGCTGGACTCCTTGTAAATGTTTTCTTATTGTGTTTTTCTCCAGGAATTAATGTTCCATGCCAGGGTGTTAGGGTAAAAGAAATCTGTTCAAGGATGAAAACTGAGATTGCTCTCTGGGTCCTTTATAGGCAGTTTTTTTTTTTTTTTTCCTTTCCTTTTGTTCCTCCTTTTCTCTAATTTAATATATTTTTGGTTGGATTTGATACTGGGCTGATATACCTTGAAACTTTTGCCTTGGAAAAGTGCTAATATTCTATACAATATCCTTGGCTTTGATCTAAAGCAGCAATTTTACAAACTCCAGGTAAAACAAATTGCTATGATCCTTTGGCCATTTTTGGTGATGGAAAGCATACTAGCCTACTCCTGGCTCAGCTACCAACTCGCTGTGTGATCTGGAACAAGTGGACTAACCTCTCTGATCTCACTGTGCTCATCTGCAAAATGAAGAGCAAGTCCTAGCCTTTTTACCACCCGGAAATCTCTCACTGTAGAACAGCACTTCCAGCAGAAATATAATGTGACCCATATGATGTAATTTAAAAGATTTTAGTCCCCATGGTAAAAATAAGAAAAAAGAAATAGTTGGCATTACTTTCAATAAAATAATTAACCCAATATATTGAAAACAGTATCATTTCAACACATAATATAAAATTATTAATGAGATATTCATATTTTTTACTAAGTTTTTGAAACCTGGTGTGTAGTTCACACTTACAGCAAAGCTCAATAAGAATTAGCCACATTTCACGTGCTTGACAGCCACGTGGGGCTAGTGGCCATCATATTGGACAACACGGCTATTTTTTAGACACGTTGCTTTTGAAAGATTCTGCTTACCCAAGAGCGGTTACTAGAAATAACTAACTTATTTTCACATTTATAACTCCAGTGAGAAGCAGAGCAACCTCATGCTTCCATAGCTTGCTTAACCTGATAGTATTGTCCCCCAAAACAGAATTACCATGAGACACCTGGAAGACTAACACTGGCTCACGGACCCACCCCCATTACCCTTCCAGATTCTTAGGGGTCGGGGGGACATAACTGGACTAGATAATTTCTTAGCGTCTCTTCTAGCACTGTCATTTGGTCATTTCAGCATTTGATCACTGGCAACAAGATCAACTATGCAGGCATTTGTCAGATAACAAAATATTCAGGGCTTTAAATAGGGAGTGTTTGCCCAGGGAGAGTACTAGAAGGGACTGGCATCTGTTCTCTTGATATGAGCCATTTCCCTCTAAGGTCATACTGCTCCTGACAGCTCTCATTAACCCTGAATGCTGCCAAAAGTAAATAAATAAATAAAATAATAAAGCAAAACAGAAAGGCATGCATGTATGTATTATATTTTTAATACATACTAAATTATTATATTTTAATGTCGGAAGGGTCTTTAAAAGTCACCTGGGCCAATACTTTCCATACATCCTCCTTCTCCAAGTGACCTGCCCAACATTATACATCTGTTTAGGAGTAGAACTACTGTCCCGACTCTTGATGCAGTGTTCTTTTCACTTACAACTTAAATTGCACACATTAAAAACAAACGTAAAATCTCTCCTCTAGACATGCAAAATGCATTCCATTTGCATATCTAGAATGATCACAAATCCTATATTGACGCAGTGAGACTGTGAGGACTACATCTACAAATTCTTTGCTTTTATTTTGGAATCATGTCAATTATATGTGCTATTTTCAGTTATTTCATACTTAACAGAAGTTCTGAATTAGCAGTATATATGTTTTTAATTAGGGGAAAATGGGAAAACCAATTAAGTTGTACTTAATCGATACAGATTTTGTGGTAGAGAAAATATTGCAAAACATGGTATTTGGGCATGAAAAATATAATAAAAATGGAGACTTGGTATGAAAAGACTAGAAATGATAGCATCATACCATACTCTCCAAAGTATGCAACGTTCAGTGATGGTCAATGCATAAGGCCTGGAATAATCCCAAGAGTATTGAAAAAAAAAATGAAGATATATTTAAAAAAAAATAAGAACCCTGGCCCATCCTCAAACCCATAGAACAGCTTCCATCTTGTACCTTCCAATCCTCCCTTCCTCCTAGGATATGTGGCCACTTTTTGCAGCCAATGGCTAAATTATACAATCAAACCTGCTAAAACGAGTGCCAAAATTAGATGCCAAGCACATAAGGCATGCTATTGGCAATATCATTCATCTGGTTCTCAAGTTCCCAGCTAACTCCAATGTCCAGAGTTACTCAAGAGTTTAAGCTAGAGGATTGTGAAGAGTGTGAGCAACGTGACTAAAAAAAGATGCGAAGACTGACACAAACCAAATGCAAGGCTGCTTGTTACACAAGGAGCCAGGAAATCCACGCCGTGGCTTAGTGACATACTTCTACTCTGCAGAGGGAGACATGAGAAGCTTGATGCAGCAAGTCTTTCCAAAAACGGCCATATGGTAAAGGAAAAATAATATTAGCGCCGCCGTTATTCTTAACTAATCGCAACGGTGGAGGTGGTACTGGTGGTGATGGAGGTAGAAGAGCTTCGTTCCCTACTTGAGTCAACAAACATCTACTGCGTGCCTCCTCGGTATGGCCGTCAGGCATCAGGGATACAGCAATGAACAAAACACAGAAAAGTCCCTGTTCTTACTGAGCTCCCATTCTAGAAAAGCAGACAGTAAATAAACAAGTAAAATGCACACTATGTCGAACGGTGATAAGTGTTATGGAGGGAACAGAGGTCACAGGAAGGGCATGCTAGCGAGGGGTGAGATCTCACGTTTCAGCAGATGTCTGAAGGAGGGGAGGGGGTGGGTCAAGCGTACATTTGGGAGAAGAGCATCCCAGATGGTGGGAAAGTGCAAAGGCCCTGAGGTAGGAATGAGCTTGGTCCAGCTGGCCATCATGTCTTGCCAGATGTCTTGTTAAGAGACCCCTAACGGGCCTCTCTGCTTTCACACTTCCGCCTCCCTTCCTGCACTCTCCGTCCTCCGATTCTCTACACGACAGCTAGAATGATTCTTTAAAAGTCAAAGGCAGACCGTGTTAGTCCTTTGTTTAAAAATCTTTTTGGAAAATCAGAAGCCAAAGTCTTGACAATGGCCTACAGCGACCTCCCAAATCCTCTCGATCCCACTCCTGCTTCCAATCCCAACTCTCCCTCACCTGCCAGTCACTCTAGACACACGAGCTTCCTCGCTCTCCTGTTACTACACCAGACGTGTGCGCTCCTCCTGGCCGGCGCCAAGCAATCTGCCTGTGCTTGGGATACTTTTAACGCCGACAGCCACATGGCTTGCTTCTCACTCCTCTGTTTTGCTAACTGCTCTATCTCGGTGGTATAGAGCATACCCAGCACACTGCAGGTCCTCAGCTAATACGGATGCAAAATGAGAGTCTCACCATCTCCTTTCTCCCCTCCTACGCTATGGTGTTAAACAGCACCAGGGGAAGCCACACAGACAGACAAACTTGTATCAATACACACTCCCAGTCTGCCACTGGGAGGCAATGCCGGGGCGGTGGGAGGACCCCAATTTCCCAAGCAGTATTTCTCTGGCTCAATCAGCTACTCTCCCATTTCCTTCACTGACACCTCCTCCACCTCCAGTTTTCTCAGGGGGAAAAAAAAGGAGGCAGTGGAGTGGGAATTTCCATGAATTATTAATCCGGCCCTCACTTATACAATTACCTTATGTTCATACATGCCTTTCCTCTGGTTTTCCATTCTTCTATGGAAAACCAAATAGTACACCTCCATATTTACTTTGCCCCTCGTTTTTCCCCACCTCTGAAAAGCCCCTGTTCCAAAAATCACTCGATATTTCTCCATACTTTCAAGTCTCCAACTCTTAACAGCAATTCTGCATGGCCAAATATCTTCCATTAAACAAACAAACAAAACAAGTAAACCAATCAAACAAAAACCTCCCTTTACCCACTGTTGCCCTCCAACTCCTATCTTTCCTCTCCATTCCAATCGACAGTCAATCAAAAAGTCATCTATAATCACTTCCTTCTACATTTTAACCCACAGCCATCAGGTTTCCACCTGCCTCTCCCCACCAAGGATATTGTTCTTGCCTGGGTCACTGAAGACTGCCTTACTTGCAAAAGCCAAAAACATCTTCAGTCCTCGTCGTACCTGAATTTTATGTAGCACTTGATCGGGCAGGATCATTCTTTCCTTCCTAAAATTCTCTTCCCTTGCTCTGTCCATGGTTTCCCTCCTGCCTCTCTGGATGCTCCTTAATAGGTTCTTCCTTCTTATCTTGCCACCCTAGATAATGGGCTCCACAGAGACTTGTGTCTTCTGCTTCCCATCCCTCACCCTCCTTATCTGATCTATCACTGACTTTGCCCAAACAATCTACTCAATATCACTAGAATGTTTTTCTTTCGCTCCATCCCCCTGACATTGCCTTCGTTTGGACTTGTATTTTTTTTCTCACCCAGATCATTGCAACAGCTTTTTACCTTGTCCCATCCTCTGTGTTGCCACCTGCAAAAGCCTTCTGAACACACCTCTGACCATTTCTCTCCCCTATTTAAATTCCCTGAAGGGCATCCTACAATTTCCAGCATAAAATCCAAACTCCTTAGCATGGCATACCATAGGCACTTCAAAAACTAGTTCCGTTTCCTTCTTTAGCCAGTCAACAGATTTGTAGTTATTGCTTCACCTATATGTACACCTCCTATATTTTTCTTACATATGAAAATAACCTAATTGTATTTCTTCCATCAACACACCTGAGGTTATCTTATATATAATTTTATGTACATATAAACCAAGGTAGCATATTCTTTGGATGTTATAGTTATAAATTATTTTTTGAGGTTTTTTTTTTCTTTTTTTTTTTTTAGCTTTGAGAAAACCGCTAAATATTTTTTGTTTTAAAAAAAAATTTATTTAGAGAGAAATAGCATATAACCAACAAGAGCTGTCTCACTCTGAACTCATTACCTTGAACATCTACACAATGGGTTGAATCCAAGCATTTCCCAGTGATCCCCAAATCCCTGTCTCTTCATTGCATTGGTGGAACATTCTAGATTCAATTTTAAAATGGAAAACAAAATACAGAAACCTATTATCACAAGTATCCAATAGTAGAAAACAAATACACACATATCGTCATGAGTAAAAGAATAAAACATACTCTCTTATTCAGTAGTAAGATATGCTTAGCATTTAACATTTCAGAAATGTTTTAGCTATCTTGCCAGCTTAAAAACTCCTCTCAGACAAAATTAAAATTCTTCTTTTTCTCTCTTAAAAGCATTGACTAGATAAATTAACCATCTGTTTATTACCACTGACCCCAAAAGGCCTCTTGCATAAGCCTAACTATAAGGTTTTATATTCGCCATGAGCAGATTCGCAGAGCAAAAGAGGGTACTCAGTAAAGATTTTCAGGAGAGCCGACAGTGCATCATGATTTCAGCAAATAATCTGACAGCCTATCTTGACTTTTTCTTATGGGTTACATTGAAATGCAGCACCACTGTGCATATTTTAAAAAATGATAATGTGTCATTTATGGCATATGGCATATAAAAAGTTGTTTTATATGTCATAAAACATTACAGAATCACAATATACTTGTTAATTATAAAGATCAGTCTATACCTACCTGGAAGGCAGTCTCTAATGGTATGCTACAAGGCTCTTTCAATAGTCCTGTCTCACTCAATCTTTCTTCCTTTCAAGCAATTAACATAAGGCATAGAGGGAATGCTCATCCAGTCGGGGTGGCATGAAGTAGCAAAGAGATCACAGAAAGGGACGGCGGGTATATGATCAGGATTGCCTCAGCCAATTTAAATTAAATTTAACAGGGTTAAAAGTAAAGGCATATATTTAAATAAAAAAAAAGACACACAAAAGAAAAGGGAGAAGAATTCTGAGTTTGGTTATAGTCCAAGTAATAATGATCAATAAGAGTATAACACACATATTAAAATGCTAACATAACCTTATGTCGCATTAATAAAATAATTGCCCATTTATTCATTTGACAATGAGTTTGTATCTATTGGAAAAAATACTGCTATAGGAAATAATTGTTCTGTTTTGGGTAAATGGCTGAGAATCAAATCCATATCTGATTTCGAAGTTCTGTTTGTCTCTAGAATTAATACAGAAAGAACACATCCTCTTTGGTTCCACATGGCAAAACTGGAAACAAAAAGCACAGTGACAGTGAGGTGAATTTCAACTCAATTTAAGAAAAGCTTTTTCACATCTAGGGCCACCTGAGAATGGGATAAAAAAGGGGCAGAGACGTATTCCTCACTGAATATATTCAAGCAGGAGAGGAATGTCCTGCGATAGCTGGGAGGCCGTAGAGACATTGATGACTTGGGTGACGAGCTGAAATATATCATCTCTGAGGCCCATCGCAAGTCTTAGACTCATTGACATTTATCAGAAATTATTAATGGCAACTTCTTAAAAAGTAAATAAACACTCCCAAAGAATGGGACACTGTACATATTAAAAAGCCCGTCTCATCTTTTACTTGAAGCAGGGCCTTGCTTTGTGTCATGGTGTTAGGCAAGCTTGCTAGCATGCTAACAGAATTTGGAAATAAAGACTCAATGAGATTTGGATAGTTTAACACCTCATTCCTGTAACTGAAAGTAGGGGTGTGCTGACTTGGGGGAATGCAAATGTGGAACTTAACTTAACTTAACTTTGCCATGAATAAAGCTCCCACAGGACATCAGAACAAGAAGAAATGCACTGCTACAGAATAATTTACAATCATGTACTAGATTTCTATATTTTTGTCCGCTCAGCATCCATACACCCCTTCTGTTTGGGGGAATCTGAAGATGGGCAGAGCTTCCTCACCTGCTCCCTGGAATATAACCTGGACTCAGCCAATCAGACGCACCTGACCCAGTCTTTGAATCTTAAGGTATGACTAACCCCTCAGGAATGGTGACATATTTATGGCAGAGGCACCAGCCTCACAAATTCATGTGTCTATTGGCAGCTGAGTCACGGTGGCATCCTAAGAAAACTGTCCCTATGGCACCATCTCTGCTGAGCTCTGGACTGCCAAGCCTCCCTTGGTTTCTGCTATGTTATCGTGCCAATGAGCTACCCAATATATTTCTAATAAAAGCTTTTTCTGACCAAGTTGTTCATATCTTTTCGTTGTTATTAGGAAGTAAGAACTGGTACACTTCTAAAAGTGTCATATTACAGAATGAGTTTATGTGAATATTTGCCCTTGTCCCAATGCAATAAAAAAGGATGCAGGCTACTGTGCATACTATCTTAATAGAAACCCAAGATGTTTGTTCTTCTAAGAAGCTGGCAGCCCAAGTGACAGAGATAATCTCAACTTAAAAAAAAATAGCTACATCTATTAAACTAGAGGAGGTAAAAATTATAGATGCATGAATCAACTGTGTAATAAATTATAAGTTCCTGACTGGTTCATTCAGCACATATTTATTGAAAACTTTCTCTGTGCCAGGAAGAGAAAAAAGGAATGATTCCTAATTAACCCTTTTTGTTTTGTGGCATCCACGTAAAATCAGAGAAGGCTAAAGGTAGAACATTTGTAAAAAATGGACAAAACCTTTTTAAAAGTCATGTGATTTATTTGATATTGCATAAAACTTTATTTCTTGCAGACTTTATCCACTCATTTAACTATACAACACACTAGGGAAATGTAGAAGGGAATAAATGATTACTTATCAGCAATTCTCTTTACACTTTTTACCTCCATGAAGAAGGACTCTCATAATACACTGAACTGTCACAGTGGGAACCATCTATACTGACCAATTTTTGCATAAAAACTTGGCTATCTGAGAAACCTAAGAAATGAACCTTTCTAGAAATCGAAGTTTTCCAGGGTATCATACTAAGTACCAAAGGTTATTCTAGTGATTATTTTAACAACTCTGGGGAAATTTTTCTACATTACATTATACATTTTCCTTCTGGCAGAAAAGAGAAAAATAGCAGGCAGCCAAATGGTTACAACACTTGAACTATGTCATTTCAATCCTGGAAACGTTTCTGTCCTGATTCCCTAGGTAGAAAAGTAAGTGAGCCTTCGTGTGGAAGCTATTTTTAGCATCTGATTCCTTTTTTGAGCAATCCATTCCTTTCTTGATGTGAATGATTACTAAGTCCAGCTTTCAACAACAGTTTCAGATCAGAGAGGAGGACATTATAGGAAAAGTCAAAGGCATTTCAAGTTTTTAAGACAGGAACTCAGCAAATTCAGTACTGAGTTCTGGGGAAGGGTTTGTGTGCTAACTTTCTGCCAAATATATTTGCTGCAGTGATCCTCTCAGAACCATAAAAAGTACAAGCTGTAAAAAGAGCAAATCATTTCTGAAATGATGAAAGGCTGAGTTTTAAAAGGGGACTTATTCAGGAAAGCATGCGCAAATATACGCAGAGACGCACGTGTGCAGACATAAGAGGAAAGTCAACAGGCCCAACTGTCTAGTTTGGTTGAAGCCTGAATCTATGAAAATACAGAGCAAAGCATTTAATCTGGCTCTGAACTATTCAGAGCCCCGATATAGGAAGGACAAAGCCACACTAATATCTACTTACAACACAAATCTGGTTTTGGTTGTTTAGGAGATAAAATAACCAGCAGCCCAAGTCTGACAGTTTAACAAAGTTCAAGAAATTTACAATAAGGGGACAGCCCTTGGGCTGTATCGCTCGAATAATCAGTTTTATAAAAGAATGATGTGACTGATCCTCTAAGGCCTTTTATCCTGAACTCAACTCACACAGAGGGCTCCAAACTTAAAGAAAGAACGTGGCTTTTGCACCATGCAATACAAACCCAGTGAACACAATGGGACTAGTTTCATGGTATTGAAAGAAGAATGATTTTTAGACAGAAAAAAATAACAGCTCTTTGGCCCAAAAGAGAAGTTATCTTTCTCTTCTTCCAAGAAGACATCACACAGTTTTCAGGCAGAGTTTGGAGTGATTTGCCCCCAGTGAGGAGAAGGCAGCAGGATGAACACGTAAGTTTTCACTCCGGACTTCAGTCTGGTTCCGGTTCCATTCCGCGCACATACAGTGAGAACACGGGGCCTCAGGAATCTAAGATGGTCAAGATAAAATACTGCTTTCCAGGAACTCAAGATGAGCACTAGCCAGACTTCATTTTCTGGAACAGGACCCTCTCCTTGACTCATAATAGATAAGGCCACATTAAACACAGGTATGCACCCGCCAGGCCCGGCCGTGTGGATGTGCACTGAGCACCCACCATGCACCAGACCCTGGACTGGGCCCTTCACAAGCAACAACTCATGGCACCTCGTGACAACTGCTTAAGATGGGCATTGTGACTGCCCCTCTTAGGGATGAGGAAGCTGAGACACTCAGGTCTGCAGTAGGGCTCCAAAGCAGGTGCATTTTCTACTATTTGACAGGGCTTGCTCTGAGGACAAAAGTTCCAGTTCACTTAGGTGAGATTCACCCATTCATAAACACTTAGGAAGCATCCTGGGTGAGTCGAGACTTGTGCTGTATTCTGGGGAAACGAGTTGGTGATCAACCCAACATAGTCCCAGCCCTGAGGGATGCTGCAGTCCCGGGGGGAGGACAGACAATGAACCTTTGTTATAAGAAGGGAAGGTGAGAGCACGCTGGAGGCACACTGGGGTGATGGACAGGATGAACTGGAGTCCTAAGGAACTTAACCTGGGGAGGAGGGTGGGGCAGGGGAAAGGGCTCGCTGTGGAGAGGTGAGTTGCAGCCAGAGGAAGAGATGAGAGAATGTGATCAGCACAGGAAATGGTAAAAGGCCCAGCACAGCTGGAGCACAGAGAGCAAAGAGGTGAGTGTACAAAATGAAGCTGCAGAGGACAGCGGGGTCCAGAACAAGAGAGACCTTGAAGGCCGACACATTTATCCCACGGACAGTGTGAAGACTCGGAGGGGTTTTAAGAGCAGGTGGGGAGGAGGACAATGGAAAACACACGCCCAGGTTTGCATTTGGACCCAATAAATCTAGGTGCAAAGTGCTGGGTACAGAAGTGACCACTACTTAACAGGCCCCTATGGACAAAAATCATGCTAGACAATGCCAGAAATGAAAAATACAGTAAAGAAAGAGAAAAAATTCTTCCCACAATCCTTCACGTAGAGATATCCACAATAACTATTTTCCTGCATTTCCTTCTGGTTTATGGACTTTTTAAAAAATTGGGATTATTCTGAGGAGATCTGTATCCTGCGTTTTCAATTACATTAGGTGAACGTTTCAAAAACATGATTTTTAATTAGTGCATAATATTCCAGCATAATGATCTGCCCTCATTTTTTTGAACCAATTCCTTGCCGTTGGCCCCAGCCGCTCTGCAGACCCATGTGTGAGAATGTTTGTTAACACTGCAGATAATCCCTAGAGATGGATTATTAGAAAAGGAATTACTGAGCCAAAGAGCAAAACTGCTTTACGGTCCTTTACCTGTATTGTCAACACGCTCCCATAAAGGTTATGCTCATTGGATTGAATTGTTATTTTCAGGTCACCGCTGGTGTTTTTTCATTTCACTCCCACATGTATGCCTCCTGTGTGAGCTGCCGAAAGTTTGGAGTGACCAGCTGTGTCGGGTAGACATAATGTACCCATCTTCCACAGCTACACCTGTATTGACAATTAACATTAAAAAAAAAACTCTGCTAGGGCAAAAATTGGTATTCTGTTATTCTAATAATTTGCATCTCTAGTATTTATTTGTATTTATTCTTTAGTGAGTTATTCAATCTTAATGCTCAATCCAAGGTAGAAGTCAGGTCACCGTATTTGGATGTTTCTAACGCTGCTGTGATGCTTCAGTGTAGGGCTTTGTCCTGCGTGCTTATCGTCACATCACTGAATCAATTTCCATCTCCCCCTAACCTCGCTGGACTTAGTCTTGAGCTTCTCTTTCCACGTGACTATGAGCGCCCAGGCTGAGCCTTGAAAATGCCATAGTTGGTGACTTGGCTTACAGACCCAGTGCTGGCAATAATCACCCCTTTCGACATCACCATCAAGCACAGTTAGCAGGCTTGGTGCCTGGCGCTGCAGCAGACACGGTGGAAAGAGGATTAAACGGTTTCCTAGAATTCTAGAAACGTTAGTCAAAGACAGATAATACCAGCTTGGACAGACCCACATTCATAAAACATAGAACTACATAAAACAAAAGCAAATCAGCACAACGAAGCAATCGGTAACAACGTGGTGCTCCGCGCAGGGAGCCCTCGCTGCCCCGCTTGCTGACTGCTCAGGAACCTTTCTTGGATGAGATGCTCACGTGGCTCGTCTGGTTCCCCCGGCCCTTCAGCAGCTCACACAACCGATTATAATGCTTATTATATGACTTATTATAAATGTGGACTCATTGTGGGGAGTGAACGGATCGAGGACTTGTAACTAGAACAGAGATGAGTCTTCTGTATGCATCTGGTGAGGTGGATGGAGCTTCCCCTCTAGATTGTAGATTCCACAAATTAATGGGGAACGGTATCTGTCCTTGTCCACTACAGTATCCACGGTGCACAGCAGCTATGTGGCACATGGCACATGACAGGTGCTCAATTAATATTTGCTGAAGAAGTGAACAGAAACTTACATAAAGACATTTTAATGAACAGTAAAGAGAGTGGTGTCTGTATTTGACTCATGGTATATAACCCAGCAACTCATCATACGACCTGCCAAAAAATAAGTTTGGTGAGTGCTTGTTGTGAAGGGCTAAGTTTTCCTCCACAGTCAACTTCCACATGCATGCCTCACGTGTGGACGGGCGACAGTTTGGAGTGACCAGCTGTGTCAGGCTAGAGCCTGGGTGAAGGAGGCTGCCATACGATATTAGCCTTCTTGCCTCTGCCACCAGTTTCACTGCCAACGTGTGTTTATCTTCCTTAGGTCACAGTCCTGGGAGCATCAGCTTTACCCTTCCTTCACTCCCGATCATTAACAGCAAAATTCTCCGACCATAGTTTTGGCTGCAGAACATAAACTGACCTCTGGTGCAAGGCTTCCTCCAACATCAAGATCACACAAAAGCGGAGAATTACAGACATCGCACACAGTGAGGGCATCTAGCCACGCCCAAATCTGCACAGAGCATGTTTTTACATCCGGAGTTCCTGATTAGAGACATTCAACTTGGAAGTGACCCACACGTAGAAAGACTGAGGTCAGATCCCCTCACCCTACCTCCCTGGGGACACAGTTCTCTAATGCACAATTCAGAATTCCTGGGGCCCGTCTAAAGCAGGACCCTTCTTCATTCAAAGACCAGTCAACAAGTTACTAGATGTTCATTTTCCCCAAGTTCCTTCAAGGAGCACTAAAGCAGGTATGGTGCGCTCCTCAGTGCTGTGGTTAGACTCTGGACATGTGTTTTGGCAGATCAATTATGCTAGAAAAGGTAGTCAGTTGAGACAGGTCTATCAATACTATGTTTCAGACAGATTATGAGTGATATAAGCTTTTGTGAGCTAAATGGAAATCTGAACACCATTTGTACATTTATTTATTCTTCTTGGGGGGAGAAAAAGATGCTCCAGGAGCCAACACAATTTTGGAACACACACTCTAAGATGCAGACCATTCTTGCCATTTCGTGTCCCTCCAGGACCTGGGAAGAGCTGGCATGCAGGACATTTTAAGCAAAGGTATTAAGACAGAGAGTCCAGAGTCTTTTTGCCCAGATCTGGCCCTTGACTTTCTGGGCTCTTCCGTCTTTACAAGCCCCCAACCGCAAACTCTTCTGGGCGGTTAACACACGCAGGAACTCTAAGCAGTTCCCCGCGTGGTGGGGCCACATTCAGGTCAAAATGAAATGCAGACAGTTCGCTGACCAGGAAGAACATCTCTCAACCTTGGACCCGAAACTGCTCAGAACCTTCCCAGCTCACTCTCCCTTCTCATTGAACTCTCCCTCTTTCATTAAAAGCAAACACAAAACAAACACCTCTCCTTTCCCTCCCCTTTCTGAGATCTGCCAACTTCCTCTTCCATCAGCCGTGCGGTTGGGTCCTTGCTCTCAACGGTCTTTCAAACCCTCAGCCGCCTGGGCTCCAGGTCCGCCCTCAGTCATGTGACGGCAACAGTCAGTCCCTGCTCTCCACACCATCTCTCACTTCGACACCAGCCAGCACTGGGGCAGGCTGCGCTGCATCTCCCCGACTTCCAGGTCCCCCACATTGTGCTGCATCCCCAGACACGGGGCGTTTGCAGCGTAAGCTCCGGGGAAGTGACTGCCTCCCCAGACCTGGCATGGGGACTCTGGGTTTCTTCTGGTTTGTGTTTTGAGGGAAACAAAGTATAATCCCCTTACAAATATGTGCACTGTTTTCCTCAACTACCCTCTTTTTTCTACTAGAACCCTGCTTGTCTCTGAAAGTCCTTCCAGGCAGAGCATAAGGAAAATGCTTCAAACACCAGCTTAGCTGGACTGAGCCATGTATAAAGTCTCTTTTAAAAGGGCTCATAACTATCAATTATCTCTTCTTTACAAGTAGAATAAACTATTTAAACCAGGAGATAACAATAAAACAATATATATTTACATTTGAACTAGACAATGCTAATTCTCTGGAACTGGAATTGCACAATAAGGAAAAACCACGCTCTAAAATTCCACCTCTCCATCGTGTTCACTCTGACGTCACTGTAAGAACGTTCTCATTTTCCACTTAGTCTCAGCACAGTTGAGACTCAGGCAGAAAGATTTTTAATTTATATAAGGCTCTTTCAGCTCTTGCTGAATTAAACAAAAATTATTTTATGCCCCAAAAGTAAACTTAAGACAAAGAGGTGAAAAGGAAAATAATAAGTTCCAGATTTTTCATACTTAAATTCTGAACTTGGACCTTACCAAGACCAATCTTAGAAGAAGCTTTATGGTGTGGGCAATCTTAAGATCCTTCAACATTATAATTCTAAAATTAAAATTTTAGACTTTTGTTGATTAAAGACAGACCAGAGAGATCACAAGAGAAGTTTAAATGGAGCACTATCGTCCTTAGTTGTTCTTTTAATTATGCAAAAAGAGTGGTAAAAAAAAATACTGTGACTCGGTGGTGGAAGGAACTGCTAGTTTGTTTTAGTATTACAGATACCAAATCCACAGCTGCCTTTTATAGGAAATATGCGATCACTTACTTCCTTGACTCACTGTGGTTTTAACTCCCCCACACCTCCAGGATTAAATTCCTTAGAAAAGAAATTTTGAGAGGGGGAGACTGGTTCCCTTTAAATATACACAACAGAAACCATCACAAAAATCACACAAAGAATCTCACTTCAGAGTGTACCCAAGCCCAGCCACAGGCACAGACCTGACCACTGAAAACCATCTTTACAATTCTGACACTTTTCATGGTTGAGTCATGATTCCCCAGGGAAGAGGTTCATGAAATTACCAAATTACATAATTGCTCTTCCAAATTCACAAATGTTCTCTTGTGGTTTAAGATAAACTTGTGATTGCTGATTCTTCCTGCAAACTAATAACCTTTTGTGATCAAGATTACGGAAAAATGAATCCTTCTGTTGGCTACCCAGCCTCCAAATTTGGGTTATTACATTCGGAGATTAATCTTTGACAGAGATGAATCCCACCTTCTACTTTTCAGGTGTTTGAAAGTTTTAGTATACATGACCACATCATTATCATACCTTTAATGGTGGAGAGGAAGGCACACTGTATTATATTCAGTCACCCACCTCTTTTACTGTGTAAGTATCACACTAAGGGCTTTCAATGTAATTGAGTGATTGGCTATCGGAACTGATGAGGATTTGTGAATCTGGAAAATAATGACCTGCAAGATGACTTCCTCACATTGCAGTGTCAGAGCTGGGGCTGGAGGCCAGGCTTCCTGACTCCAAGTCACATTCTTGTTCCACTGCATTAAACCTTGTATGTGTTTGGTTGAAATTCAAGAGAACACTACATTCTCTACAGAGTCTTGGTTTCCTCAGAGGGACCCAAGTGGTTAAACAGGACATGGTGTTGGTTATACGAACTGAAACTTCATGGGCAGAACTCTACAAGGAAAGGGAGTGTGCTTCCATATTTCTTGATTTCTTCCTCTCTATTTGCTGTGAGAATCCACTTTCTCATGGGAACCTAAAGCTCTTAGTGTAGAGTTGTCACTGGCGCCATGTTGATCTGTTACCATGGAGATCACTCTGGCAACAGGCAAACCTGCCACCAGTCCAGACACAAGTATCTCCTTCTGACTCCCAGAAGGATTTCTCTACCCCCCGCTCCTACCGGTTTAAAGTTCGTGTCTGCTGGGATTTAGCTCTAAAGTGTTTGGAGTTTGACTTTTAAAAGTCATTAAAAGTATGACTACTCAGAGACAAAGACGGGGTACTATAAAGGTATCTCAAGATTTTAAAGCAACAAAGTTCACACACAGCACTTGCTCCCTAGGTTAGGGTTCTGATCTCAGTCATTATATTACCTAACAACCAAAATGAAAATACGGAGGGGGAGGGACACATTGGAATTACTGCCTACCTCTTACTGATATCTGCAACGTACTATTTACACCATATCTATCCTCATTACTGTGAGCTGTGAAATGTTAAAGCATCAGTGTTAATCCCTACAAAGTTCCCCTATGTTTTCAGAAACTAGAGTTCCTATCTGTGGCAGGTTGATGGCAATGCTGTCACAATCAGTCTCTAATGAGAGAGGCAAATAGACTTGATGTTGGTCACGAGTCAAAGCATGTCAGATCACTCTGGGTCTTGTGCAAGTCCACTGGCTCATCCACGAGGGTGCAACAGAGCTGTTACTTATTCTTTATCGGCAGAAGTCAAAAAGGCTTTCTTGCTCAATCAGCAGAAGAGGTTACATTGGTGCATGTGTCCTTGAAACCTTTCTAGAAGAAGGCTTATTTTAATGTCCCCTAAATCTTAAGGTTATTGGAAGACAGGTAGAGGAGGGGAAGGAGAGAGAGGCTACGGCCTGACAAAGCAAGTTGATCATCAGTTTGACAGCAGCTAGATAAGATAGGACCCTCCCTGCAGGAATTCCAGGATTTACGGAAAGAAGGCTGGAACTGCCATGTTTATGTTCAGAACCCCCAGGCTTCAGGATGGGCCTGGACATAAAGTTCTCTAATAAGTGTGAAGCCAACAAAGGAGGCGGAACTTCCTTTCTCTGAATGCCCAGTGTGAAACTTGGGCCACTGCCTCAGTCACACAGGGTCTCGATGATGCGGGAACACTATTAGGCACATGAGAAGTCACTGTCAACTCCCAATATCCAAGGCCTGGTGGTCTACTCGGGGCTCTCAAGGCCAGAGGTGTTTGTTCCTTTTCCCGCTTAGCTGTTTACTTACATTTCCCTGACCACCAGCACCTGTTTCTGAAGAGCAGGGATTATTAAAAATGAGATATAACTCAAACTTATTACTTTTCTTAATTGAAAGTAATTGAAAGGAAAAGATATTGAATTCCATCCACCTGTCAGTCATCTTGCCTCCTGAGCTCCCGCCACTTCTCTGTCACACGATCCTCCTCTTAACCGAGTCACCCTCGCCAGGCTACCTGAGCGGCCCAGCAAGAAACATGCCGGGGAGTCACAGGACTGGGATGCGGGAACCATTCATCACCCCCCTTTGTCTCACTTCCAAACAATATAAATAATCAATCAATCAATCCTTCACACTTCCCCCCACTTCCTCACCAGAGGAGCAAAGGAGCATGTTACAGGGTAGATTTGGCCACAGCATTTCAATGATACTTTCTTTTTCTCTGCCTTAAGCCCAGATGCAGAATAGAGAGTAATGAAGAAAAGGAATTTTTTTAAAAGACCCCACTGGCTGCTATAGGCCAATGAAAGATTAAAGTGACATATTAACTTTCTCTACAAGAGAAGTGACACCATTTCTCCCCTTACTATGAACTCAAAATGACACCTACAGAGTGTTTTGCTACACATGCCAAAGAATAACTTAGTACTGTGAGTCTTTTACAATTAGGTGCCATCAACATCAGATTTTTTCTCAGATTTTCTCCTGCATGTTATCTGAAATTTAAACATAAGTGAATTGAAAACATCTTTTGGCCTTGACTGGAAAATAGTTTTGTAAGTCTATATCCTTCAGAGAAGAAAAATGAGATTAACAATGGGAATAAAGAAGAGAAATTATTTCTGGAGCTATTTGTGCTACAGTCCAGTAAGTGATAAATAATACAATTTTGGACTTAGGCAATAGGACATATACTAAAAGCTTACTTGTAAGAAGAAAGAAGATAAGATCAAACATAGAATTAAGAAGAAACATACATTCTGTGGAGAGCTATAACATGTCCTTGGGAGTGTTAGATACTTACCTCCTGTAATTTCCACCCTGCTGGGCACAGTGGAGGGGGGGGTTCAGTATACTGGCTTTGATGACTGATGACCCAAGTTTTTTTTTTCTTATCCTGAGTTCAGACCCTGCTCACCTTTGTGTTTCTAGCACTGAGCATAGTGGTTCTTTAATCAATGCTTGTGGAACAGAGCAAGATTTGAATTTTCTTCAGAACAAGCCCAGGCAGCCACACATGATATTTCCAAGGAATTTCACAGAGAAAAGGATACAGTCAGGCACCAGCCACTTTCCTTATCTGTCTGGAACTTGGTTAGCAGATTTCTGTCCTGATATGTGAGGTGTGGAGTGGGGTTCCAGGCCAGGTTGGCCCCAGGATGACCCAGAACAGCCTCTCTTTCCAAGGCCAAGGGCAGGGATGTATTTGCACAGTTTATCACCTGAGGTCCATTATTTCCTACAGTGGAAAGCTGGTGGCCTTTCTGCCATTACAAGAGTAGGCTGACTAGGAGGTTAGTTTTGTTTCTTTTCAGTGGCCTGGTATGGGTTGACCTCACTTCTAAGCATTGAGGTAGGTGGATTTAATAACAATCAACAGCACAGATAGGATGCTCCAACGGGGATAAAGAACACAGGCTCCAGAGTGGACGGACATGGGTTCAAACACTGGCTCTACCGCCAACTGGTTCTATGGCCTTGAGCCAATTACTTACCATTTCTAAGCTGCAGTTTCTGTGTGCATAAAGCGAAGATAATATCACTTACCTGCCAGGCTTGTTGGGAGAGTAAAATTAATGAGGCCATTTATTAAAGCACTAGTAAGACACAGTACACACCCAATAAGTTGTGTTTTTATACATGGCATCTAATTTTTCTGGTACCTAGGTTTTCTCAAATCAAAATGAGTGCGTAGAAGACTGTTGCTTTGAGGCAAAATTGCTAATAGTCCCTTACTAATAGAAACTGAAAGAGGAAGAATAGTGTAGCAGTCCTAAAATCACATATCAGCATGTAAAAAAGCTAATTGCCAGGACCAGGCAACACTGGGACATCATCCCAGAAGCCTATTTGGACAAAGAGATCCATGATATGGGAATGGCTTAAATGAACAACCATTTGCAATTATCCTAAGTGTCCCCTGGAGCAGCTGGGAGAAGGTAAACCAAACCCCAAGATCCGTCAACCCATGATCCTAGTTATTTTCATGTCGGTATTCACTCAGAAACCCCCCAAAAAAAAAAAAAAAAAAAAAAAAAAGAAACCCCCCAAAACAAGTTGCTACAGCTGACATAGCTGGCAAGCACTAATATTTCCTGTTTACATCAGATATACTTATAAGAAATGTCTAGCTGTTTGATGCAAGTTCCTTCATCAGACAAGCTGTTTCAGTAACTATTTCTTCCCTACTCTTTAGAATAAAATCCTATAACCGACTGCAGAAGGCAGGAACCTCTTAAAATTGATTACACAATGTTAGAGTTGGACACAATTTGTTAAAGTCACAGAGTTTGATTTCTTTCAGTTTTACAGATAAGCAACTGAGGCTCATAAGGTTAAATAGTTCACCCCAAGCCACAGAGCAATTGAGTGACAGTCAGGACTGAACTCTAGCCTTCTGTCCCCAAGTCCAAGATTCTTTCTGCTACACCATGTGGCCACTCTAAGCTTCACACGTGTTTACTTTCCCCCAAAGAGCCCAGCCACCCTGCATACATAGAAGATCTCTAATAAACATTTGCCAGATTGATCTACAAATTCTACAATTCTGCCTTCTTAGCTTGATACTTGATATTTAGCTTGATAAAGATCCCAATAGTGGTTTAATAAGAAGTATGAAGGCTTCAGATGAGTTCCCAAAGTGTTTTTGAAATCATAATCTAATTTCCTCACAGCAATGTGAAAAAGGTATTGCTAGACTCATTTTAGAGATAAGAAACCTAGGCCAAGAGGTTAAGTGACTTATTCAAAGTTACACTGCTAGTTGTATTAATATATGGCTAGAGCTGGCACTTGAATTGAGACAACTGATTCCAAAGCCTGTATTTTTTCTATTTTATTAACCTAAGCCTAATTAATAATGATTCTTCTCAAATACTGTCCTGAATGATACCGCCCTCCTTCTTTCTCCCAGTCTGTTCTGTTAAAAAAAAGAAATGTAGTTCCTAAGGCATCTTCATGTCAACTTCAGAAACAAAACAAAACAAAACGAAACATGCGGGCTGACTGAACGGTAGAAAATGATATGTTCAGGTATAAGAACACTGTCTGCCCAGCAAAGAGCCCTATTAGCTTCAACAAAGCAAAGACTTCAGACCCAGCTCCCCAGACCGGAATAGCACTTGTATTTACTGCCTGCAAGATTTTAAAGGCCAGCCTGAGGACATGGCTGCATCCCCCAACCCTGGCACCTCGTTGCTGAAGACATCTTCGATCACTGCTTTATGTCAAAGGGGGAAGGAAAGAGGTCATTTCTGTGAGTCTCGGCAGCACGGGGCTGTCACATAACCTAGAAGGCCTCTGTGTAGGTCAGAGATGGGCGAAGCCACAGAGACAGGCAGTGAGGAACAAGCTCCGAGCACCCCCGCCGGCTGCTCCCAGGAGCTGCTCAAGATAGAGCTGGTGGCAGCTAATGGCGGGGGTGGGAGGAAGGGAGGATGAAGAAGGCTGTGAGGGAAGGTGTGGGGGGACGGATATAATCCGGCACACAGAAACCTGTCAGGATGGGATTTATTTTTGTTCTGTGAAGGAGTATAATAGGGCTTTGCCTGCACTCTCAATAGCTGTTTTGAAGTGAACCCGGCTGGTATGTCTTTAATTTGTCATTTCATTATGAAACTGTTTCCCTTCCAAGAAGCCTTCAAGTCAGGAAGCTCTGTCTGCCCACACAGGAAATTCCTTTGCTTCAACTTCCCCAAAAAGGAAATTTCCCTCAGAAGTGAGCCCAGCATATGCCTTTGAGCAGAGCTGTTTCAAGAAACTTTGGCAGCTGAGTCCTGAAAACACCCCTGGCTTTCTGCTGCTGCTGGGATGTCGGGACAAACAGTTCGGCTTTTACCCAGCGGGTGGGGACCCCACTGAGACTGACCCTAGGCCACCTCTTCCTCCCTCTGCTTCAGTCTCTCGTGTCCCTGCCCTTCCTCCCATCTTGTGGGACACTAGGAGTTTTAGCCCTCCAAGAGGGAACTGGTTCCTCAGCCTTCATGAAGAGACAGGCGTATCTCGATGTGCACCTGTCACACACCAACTCACAAACACGCACCCCACAGCCATCACGGGGGGCTTCAACACAAAGCACCGACTCTATTTCCCCCCTCAGTCTTGCACACAAACTTGAGACTTCTGGTATTTCAAATGAAGAGGGCACAAGAAAATAAGATGGCAAATTATAGTTCCTAAAGCACGTACGTTACCGAGGTACCTTTTATCCAGGGCGGTGGGTTTTTTCCACACATGCTTTCCCTGTGAGGATTTTAAGTAAAACACAGAGGGGGGAAATATCTCAAACCACAGCCTTATAAAATTAATCTCTTAGACATATTGTGAATAGCTAAGTGGTGAGAGCCCACAGCAGCTGTGCTGAAGTGAATAACAAGATACAGTATTTTATGAAGCTTCTTAGCAAAGAGGCACTAGCAGGAAACTGCCAGACTCAAAGCTAAGTTTTTAATTTTCCATTTCAAATCCACTTCATTTGAAAAAAAAGAAAAATTTGTGGGAAGGAAACAACAGAAAGATCTAAAGCACAAGAAGAGGGAATGGTATTGAACTTCAAACTGTACAGCAAGCAGGGGGACAAGGGACACACAGAGAGATGGAGGATCTAACACGGCCTGGGATTTTCACCTTGGAATTAGGTTGTGTTGGAATGGTAGGGGAAGGGGTCTGAGCTTATCGAGCTATTTATGTGCCAAGGCTCTGAAAGGAAATAGAGCAATATTTAAGGGACCAGTGAGAACCACATAGCTCACTAAAATCTGAATATATGAACCCTAAGGGTTTGGGTTGTGGTAGATGTTTTCTGTGGGGTGGCTTTAAATTTTTATTTTAGTGAGTTATTCTGTTTTTCTAAAATTTATGAAGTTTTAACCACAGTTGCATCTCAGAGGGAGACCTGGTATTATTTTTCATGTTCTTAAAGAGAATGAATGGTGTAAGGAATACGGCTTTGGTGTCTATGGGGAGGAAAGGTGTAGACTGGAAACAGTCCAATGACCTGCCTACCGCCTACCAGCTCTGTGGCTTTGGCCCAGTTCCTTAGCCTCTTTAAGCTGGACTTTTCATCAGTAAGGTGAGGATAATAAAACTTAGTTCATGGACTGTTGTGAGGATTAAATAATATAGTACATGCAAAAAGTACCTACCATAAGCACTCAATAAATGGAAGTTATTACCCCATATGGAGAGCTGCGAAGGCTCTTTCCCCCAAATTACACATACCTTCTCCTTGTCGCACACATATAAGCCACCCAGCTCTGGCAGTTCCTTCAAGTTTCCCAGGGGTCAAGATTTTCCTGACCACTTCAACTCAAGGCTTGGGTTAACATGCCCCTTATGCATCTGCAAGGTCTTGGTGTTATGATCAAACATATCATCAACACAGAGGAAAAGACATTCAGTTAGAATGGTGGAAAGGCTTAAGGCTTCAGCTTTACACCCCCAAATTCACTACTGCTGTCACAGAAATGCAGACGACTTGCACATTCTCAAACTGACAGTGAGCTAGAGCAGGCCCAACTATGTTCGGCCAAGACCGATGCTGGCAAGGTCTGGAGACCAACAGCCATGCATAGTAAGTGGTAGACTGCTCGTCTCAGCCTCAGAGGTTCAGGTTCACAACGTTTTGTCTAAATCAAGAGGCCAGGACTTTCCATCCAATCTTACGTCTGTCTTCTCCACGGAGAAAGCCAGCCTGTAATAAAACGATGGAGCTTATTTCCAACTCTGCTCCCTCTGTGACCCTCCGTGCTGGCCATGGGCCTTCCATTTCAAAACATTCAAGAGATTTGATGAACTAATTTTCATTACAATATTAGGGACTTGAGGTATTAATTTGCTAACATAACCACTTACTTTTAAAAGTGGAGCTTTTTGAAAATAATGCCTGATCCAAAAGAAATGTCTCTTAACAATGGAATTTCAGGCACCAGGGTAGTTCATCATGGGAGGTATTTATGTTCAAGGCACTCTAAATCACTGCAACTGGGTGACCACATTCCCTGCTTAAGCATAACACTGACTCTGTTCATAGACAACTATGAGCTTTCTGTCTCAGGTCCACAGTAATGCTATCTGAACAATAAAAGTTGAGAAGCCAGACACTTTCTGAATCTCAATACTCCTTCAACAAACAAAGAAGTACCAGATATGAGACAGCCACACAGCTGTATGCACAATGCCAATACGACAATGCCCAGTTGTAGTTCAAGTTCTTTCCCCCATCACTTGGGTGGTAGGAACCACCGCAGAAGTCTTGTGAAACGGGTATCTGGAGCCATAACCATGAGACAATCTCAATCACACAGACTTGGATTCATCTGAAGTAAAACTTTTCTCTGCCTAAGAATCAAAAGAAAAACTTCTTTCCTTTTAGAAGGTCCAAAATATATTTCATAAAAAAAACAAACTTTCCCTCTGATTAGGTTTGTGTGGGTCTCTGAAGTTCCTCTCAGCACTTGATCAGGGCATTAGAGTGTGGTTTAAAAAGGAGGTTTATAACCCATGAATCTCAAGGGAGGAAAATCTCTCAGGGAATTTCTGCTTTTGTATTCCTAAAAGATCTTTAAATAAAACCCCGACTTATCTGAGCGAATATCTGAATCACGGCCAAATTTTAAGGTCAGTAGGAGCTCCACACAAAACGCCTCTCAGAGTTGTAAATAGGGGAACAAGAACTGCATCTGTCCAGAGAGGGGATTTTGCGAAGTGGCTTCACTCCCACCTCACACGAGAAGTGAAAGGCATGAGTGTGGGAGTCTGGCAGTGCAAGAACAACGCTGTGGAAGGAATCAGATTGAGAAAGGAGAGTTTTCTCCCCCACTTTGCTCACGTCTAGTAGGAAACTGTGCCCAAGATAGATTAACCTTGCAACCCATCAGAATAACAGGTTTGTGAACTTGCACTGCCTTAGGGCTCCTTCCGGAAGTAAGGCACACAAAGAGGAGGAAGAAGAAAGAATAATTTTATTTCCTCAACAGGGTTGGCACCAAATCATTTACTCCTGTTTGTTTCTCTGCGAAGAGTTCCTGATGTTGGTGACCCAAGAGCCACTTAAGGAGACAAAATAAAACCCCTCATCAGCTTTGGTCACAAATCCCTGCTGCATTGGGCAAGCCTTTTCTTCCTAATCCTACACCCCCTTTACACAGCCTACGGCAATGAGTGGATGATTTGAGCAACTAGTTGGGGGCCTCTATTTAGAAATAGTTTCTTGGGTGTGAGTTTTCGTGCCCAAGGGATGGTATAAGTGTCACAGATTCTCTCTGCTGGCTGAGGTGGATGGAAATGTACTTTAAAGCTCAGCATCAAAGCCTTCACTTTAGAAGCTGAAAGCCTTCATTCCCTTGCCAACTGTGCTTTTTTCCCCCATAATTAATTAATGCAGTATTAATTGTGCATGTGCTATGGAGCCAGCTGCAGGAGGATAGTGTGGCCTATCCTGGTAGATCAGCTGGCTCTGTAAAGCCCCAAACCCAGTGGATACCATCAACAGAGGGAGAAAAATGCAGACTGTAAGTTTTACAGGTTACAGGAAAGGCAAATATCCCTGGAGTTGTGGAGGGGATTCCCACAAATCACGCAGTTGAGGTCAAGGAGACAGTGACCAAAAGACACACCTGTGTGTAGTGCACTGGGCAAAGGGCCAACGCACAGACAATTCTCAGGCCAGAAGAGAGGCTCTGGGAACAGAGGAACAGGACTGCGATTCGGCCATAAAGTCCTGGGAACCAACATAAGGCGAGAGTGGCAGGGACAGTCTTTAGAAGCCCTGCAAGGCCTCGGGGCTGGCGCCAGCTCCCATCCCACAAAAGCATTAAGCTGATCTCAATCTCGGACATCACAGGGAAACGTCCAACAGAGCCAGCCGCTGGATTTCCATACTTCCTTGCGGGAGGGCAGCCTCACAAAACAATCATGGCTAAAGTGAAGGACGGTTTCCTGCATCATCAAAATACCACCATCTGCACTAGAATTTGATGTTGAGCCCTGGAAATTGAGGGAATGATCAAGATACTTGGCATGTATAGACAACGCTCCACTGCTTATATCCCTTGTGTTTCTGTTCTAGAATTAGAGAATAGTTTGAGCTGGAAAGAACCTTGGGAACCACACACTCAGGCTACTTCACTGTACAGGAGAGGGAAGTACAGTCCTGGGAGGTGGAATGAATTGGTGGGAGATAGCCCATGTCGTAACCACATGGGACCAGAGCCCAGAGAACCAAGCCCCAGAAGAGCAAGCTCCATCTCTGCTCCATCACCTTGCTGTAGAGTATCCTAGTACCAACAGCATGTGGGTAAACTCAGGCACCAAAACCTCGGCAATTTTTCTGAGGCATGTTGGCTAACATAAGTTATTAAGAAGTTCAGTGTTGTAATTTGTAAACTCAATAATACAATGTCCTTTCAAGTACAACATCATTTACTGTTTAATATTAATAATAATCTGTGAGGTAGAGCATTTCTTTTTAAAAGAAGGAAAATCATGGACAATGTGAACCTCTTTTTACTTCACTTAGTTTTGTTTCTAACACTCCAGAATTTATACAGATACCTGAAAATATTTGGCAGAAAATACTTGGCAGACAATAGTGTGCATAGGATTTGATATGAAAGCTTATCTTCCTCCAAGTTCAAAAGAAAATTTGGTTTATATCTCTGGTTTTATCCCTTTGGGCCTTCTTGTCAGTAACTTATATAAATTTTGCCTGAAAAAAAATTTTTTTTTTTTAAATCAGCCTGCTAGCTTAGATTTTCTCCTTCCAACCAGTAATTGGAAGGAAACAACTTCCACCAGTTCCTAATAATTTCAGGAAGCAAAAGGGTGACGTGAAAAACTTTTAAAAGCCTGGGTTTGGGAATTAGATGTGGATTCAAATCATGGCCACTCCACATACCCTCTGTGTGACCTGGGGACAAGTGATTTCCCCCTGCTGAGCCTCAGATATAGTATCTGCTTTACAGTGTTTGTGATTATTCAGAATAATATGTATAAAGCTCCTGGAACATAGAGAGTGTTTAATAAATACTAGTGACTCTTATTACTTATTCCATAAATCATTGACACAGAGATTCCCTGGAGTGGCTTTATGATCTTAAACATAGTTGGCCTCAGAATGGACCCTAAGGAGAAGCTCCTGCAAGCTGGCAGGCAGGGTACAATGATCAAAAAATAAATAAAAATTAAAAAATAAAAATTCATTTGCAAAGGTAAGCCACTTTGGTAAAACAAATGGATAATTAAATCCTAACATGGTTACTTCTAAAGTGGAGCTACAGAAACTGCCTGATATCCCTGTCATTTTTCTTATGATATGCGACTCAGTATCCTTCAACACTTGTTCTAGGTACTTTAAAAAAAAAAAAGATTATTACATCTCTCCTTACGAACCTTCACCCTCCTCAGTGAAACACTTTATTAATAATCCCACCCCAAGGGTAGAGAGTTCAACCTGAGCTGAGCTGGTGAAATAAAGTGTTCCCTGCACAGCCCTGCACAGGTAGCATTTTCCTTCCAGACATCCAATCTGCACCTCCTACACATCCATAGCTCTTTATCCATTATCTGTATCGACAATCTGCGTTTCTATTACTGGAACTTAGAGCCCCATTTGAGAACTATTAGTGGCCATGATCTAAAGGAAGCAGAACTAGAGACCAATTTCAAAAGAATGGGGTTTAGCTCACCACCCAAGATGGAAGCAGTAAATATCAGAGCAGGGTGACTAACTATACTTGGGAAGTTACAGGCGGCACGTGGCCAGAGCCAGGGCCAGTTTACATCTCTCAAATCCTTCTCTACCCTTGCTTCAGACACCAGCAGAGAAAACAAACAAACAAACAAAACCCAAACACTCACACATGGTACAGGCAACTGAGAATCAGAATCTGCCTGTGGCAACAGTGCAATCAGTAATGTCTAAAAGTCCCTGCTAGGGTTCACCCCCGGGAAAGCTTAAGGTTGAAGATGCCAAAGTCATCATGCCAGAAACTCCCAGAGTCTGAGTTACTGACGAGGTGGAACTCAGGCATGAAGCAGAATGAGAGAAAAGATCTGCTATTAGAGAATGGAAACTTTACCATATTTGCATATACTCAGCTCAACCAATGCTCTGTGGTGACGAAGGGGGTGGCGGTGGGAGTAACTTAGGAGGGCGCAGTTCAATCTCTTTCACACCGCCAGCAAGTACTGCGTAGACATGTGCACGGTGGGCCGTGGGCTCATGGACACACACTTTCAGGCCAGGAGAAAGCCCACGGGGATACTGATAGGTGGGAAAATCCAAGGGGAGACAGCAGAGAGGAGAAAGAAGAATGGAAATAAGGTTTCTTACGTCCTGTTGTTCGAGTCTTTACTCAGAACTGACTGGTCTCATCGTCTTTTACTTTTTAATGGCTCTGAGTCTGCCATAACCTTTCAATGTTGGGTCTAGAACAGAGCTGGGCCCTCTGGGCTCACATCAATAACCCACAGCACCAGGGAGAGAAGCCAATGGCTTCCAAATGTCGACTTCAGAACTCCCAGGAAATCAATCCAGAGCCCATGACACTAAAGAGGTGGCTGTGCCATCCTCATCCTCGCCTGCCCTCGCCACCCCCCACGGGATCAGAGCCATTTTGTCAAAGCTTATGCTGCAGGAACTGCCTTAAATGTACACAGAGCTCCCTGCATGAAATGCGAAGTGAAAGAAAAGGTCAATAAACCTCTGGTTATATATTTTTTCTTTAAAAAAAAAAAAGACATCTATAAATAGCTGCATTTATTGAAGCTGCTTCCTTATCAGGAAGCATGGAGCTAGGAATTAACGTCTGCCTGCATCGGAAATTCTTTCAGACAGCAGACCCAAAAAGGAAATTTCCCTTCCAAAGCATCCTGGCGGTTCTGCTGTGGGCTGTTTTTTCTCTTCAAGCTGTTTGAAGCAGCTAACCAGGGCCCTGTACAGCCACATGTGCTGTGGGGAAAGCAGCAAGGCTTTCAGCATTTGCATGTGAAAAGCGGAGGCCCCCAAAAGAAGGCTTAAGGGGGGGACAAAACATAAAATGCTAGTGGCTGGCCAAGTGTGTTAGCAGTCATTACGGCTTTGTTAAACTATGACTACGAATTACAGCTCTTCCCTTGTCCTTGCCTCCACTCTGCGGGTGATGTCACCGCGTGTCGCGGGCAGCTGAGTGAGGAGAGGCCATTCTTAGAATGCAGATAACAGCAAAGGATGGGGGGATTTGACGGGGCTTAGAAGAAGACTGGGTAAGGCTGAGGAAGGGGGAGACTTACGGGTTTGGGTAAGACCGTGAAGAAAGTTCCAGACTGAGGAAGAGATGTTCCTATAGGAAAAGGCCCTGGGCGGAATGCCCTAGGGCAAAACTGAGGTCCTAGAAATCTCAGGGAAGAGTTGGAAAGTAAAGCCCATTTCCACCGTGACTTGGAGGAATCAGTCTCAATACTATGCAGACAGAACTCGAGGTCCTTTCGTTAGTGAAACAGACGAACAGGGACATGCATGCTCCCTTGGCCCCTCAAAATGGGGAAGCCACCTCCTGCCCAGGCTTCACCAGGAATGCGAGCTGACATGGAGCGCCAGTGAGTTACCTGCCACTGCAGGCCGGGCGCTGTGTCAGGGGTTGGACATAAACGAGCTCTGATACTTCTTAAGAAGCCCTCAGCAGTCGGTGTCCTTAGAAATTTGAGTCTTAGAGAGGTTAAATCCTCTCTCTAATAGAAAGTGCCAGCCCTGAAATTCATGCCCATTCAGGTCTATCTGGACCCAAGTCCTTTCTACTACCAGGCATTTTCATTTGGAAACTTCAAAAAGCAGTGGGCCCCGCTCCTGGAATGGCATCCCTCGTGAAGCACTGGGACAGCGGGTCCTGGGTGGAGCCGCTCCTGGAGCTGGCCCGTGGAGGCCAGGACCAGCTCTGGCATGCTGGTTGCAGGGAGAGGCTTCAACCTGAGCTCATGAGAGTAGAAAGAGGGAGCAGTAGAAACTGGTGGGGAAAAGAAAACAGAATAAATTATCCATAGGGACAGGCTGTCATTGTGACACCTCTCCCTCACCCTACTGAGAGGGAGAGGCCAGCCTGTCGGAGGTTCAGCACAAATTCATGGTCAGTAGCATCACAGGAACCAGCCTGCCCTCCTCTGCCTCCCGCGCCCCTGGCCGCACAGGCTCCAGCAGTCAGCTACTTTCAAGCCCATGAAACTCTGCCATTAGGTTTTCTCCTTAAAAAGCTGAAGGATGACTTTGGACATAGAAATCACAACGGACCCTTCGCATGCTGTGTGAACCTGGACAACATCGGAGCCTGTCACCTCGTCGATCAAGCACTTACCAACACCTATGTCCAGGACTGCCGCACAATTAAATGAGATGATATGTATGAACGTATTTTGTTACTTATAAAAAATATGAAATATTAACTATGATCACATTTGGCTCCCATTTTCGCCTCTTTCTTTGGGAACAGACATAAACATAGAAGACTATAAAACTGCTGCTCCAGCCAATTGGGAAAGAGAGGCATTGCATCCCTTCTCACCACGCCGGTTCTAATATAGCTCTGTGTGTCGCATGGCTGTCTTAAACTCAGTTACTCTGCTGAGAAGGCAGAACAGCCGAGTGGGTGAGCAGCGAGGTAACGTTTCCAAAGGCAGGCATTACATTCAATTATTAAACACACACAAGCAGGAGTAGTAACATAAGAATTTTGAAAGATTCACAAGGAAAAGAAATAGAGCCAAGGAACTATTCCTGGTGTTCTGACTCTCAAAAACTCCACGCAGCTATTACGGCTATCTATTAACCAACAACATCATAAACCATAACCCTGTTAAATACAATGAATGAGTCCTAGGTCCTGCTTCTTAAATCATTCATTCACGGGAATTTCAGAAGGCCAAACGGACACTGCAAAATGCACAGTCTTTGGGTAAACAGCCTACTGTTGACCTACGATTAGATGTGATTAAATCAAGTGAACGTGAGATGATGGTGTCAAAAAGACATTTAGGATAGAGAAAAGACATTTAATTATTTAAATTCTGCCTCTCTGAAATATGCTTATATTGCTATCGTGTGGCTGGGCCTGAGCTGGTCTAGTGTTTCACAGGGCTGCCGTGAACACAGCACAAGCCTCTGCCAATTACCAGACTGGTTCCCCTTCCACTGCCCTCTTCAGCACCCACTCTCCCATGGGCTTAGGAAAAGCGGGCCTTTGGACAGACAAGTTAGAGAAAGTCCATGCCTCACACTGCGAGGCCTCCAGTGAGAACTGGGCAAAGGCATCCTTTGCTCCCAGCAAGAGCCCTTCTCTCCGGAGAGAGTCAAGAGTGATCTTGCCCGGGCATCCTTGGGGGTCCCTTGGTCCTTCAAGTGTTTTCAGACTCCGATGAAAGGCTTATATTCCCTTTAAAGAATGGAACTTTTTTTCCCACCTGCCTGCTATAATTGTTGTACTTCAGCCCTTCTAGCCTCAAGCTTAAAAAAAACTCCCTTTATGGAAGAAGAAGAAAGAAAAAAAGATGCCCTTTCTAGCCTCTCAACAAACATGCTGGTGTTTGCTCTCCTGGTGAGCAGGGGAGTCCTGCTGGAGGATGGCTGCAGGGCACCACCTTGCACATCTGGGCAGGGAGTCAGACCACGGTGACACGGGTCTGGCCCTTCTCCCCGGGCTCTCAGACCGCACCTGCCAGTCCCTTGCAAGTCCTCCCCTAATCACTACTTAACACTCTGCTCCATTTATCACTTTGCTTTTATCACAAGCAAACTAAACGAAAAGGCATCGCTTTCTACTTCTCAATAGCTTGCTAATTTGTCATGCTGTGTCTTCAGCTTGGGTCTAGCTCTGCATTTGCAGAACAAAATGGTGAGAAACTCTCTGTATGAGATTCTTAAATATTATGATCTCCACCTCCCAATCCCCATCCCCAAGGATATAGTTTGATTTAAGAGTGAAAGAAGGAAAAGAACTAGGGGGGAGAGGATGTATCTTGAGATCAATGGGAGATGGTAAAAAAGAAGCCACTCGAGACATACCAGTCTGGTGAGTATCTCTTTAAAACAAGCAGCTAAAAATGCCTTCAACCTAGCAATACCATAAATGTCCTGCTGCTGTCTTGGCTTTCAGATTCTTCCCCGTACTTTCCATGAGCATTCCATTGGGAATTGTCTGGAATCCCAGATTAAAAGAGCAATAACCCAATTCCCTTGTTAGAGCATTTATTTTCTCTTAGGTTTGGAAACTCGGCTGGGATGCGTCTTCAAGTCTGTAGCATGGCCTCAACCATCACAGGGGCTGCAGGCTCGTCTCAAACAGCATGCCAAGCAGCCGAGTTCTGGAACAGGAGAGGGAGGAGGAAGCTCAACCTCATTCGGGAAGCCCCAGCTAAGGGCAAACAGCAAGAGCCTGGGAACCTCCACTCTCGGAGGATTCATTCCAGATGTTGGAACCAATGGTGTCGCAACAGGTCTCATGCAGATCACCAAGGAAAGGTATCTAAACTTCGAATTAGAGTAGGCATTCAGGCAAAACCATTACCCTGACCTGAATCCATAATCTAACTATTGATTATACTCCAAGGGCAGCAGTAATGTGCTACAGTTCTATATTTTATAGTTATCTATGTAGGGATCCATCCATCCATCCATTCATCCAAGGGTGATACGCAATCTAGATAACAGACAGAACAGACATAACAACAGCTGGAATAGATACCAGCCATAAACCAATGCTATGGCCACATCAGCGTATACTAAGTGTTAATCCTAAATTCATCCATTTATTAAAAAAAACATTTATTAAGCACTACTTATTTTGGCTCTAGAGTGAGGCAGAACTGAGTTTGAATCTTGACTCTCTTACTAGTTCTCTGACCAACCTTGAAAATTTACTTAAATTCTCTAAGCCCTTGTGTGCAACACAGAGATAAAAAGAAGACCCACCTTACAGGTATTATTGTGAGAGTTAAATAAGAGAATTTATATAAAAGACTTCCCACAGTGTCCAGCACAGGGTAACCCCACCATAAATGGTAGCCATTATGGTCGTGTGCTAGGCACACAGTAGGAGTTAGTAAAATGCTGGTTAGCATTTCTGAAGAGGAAACTGTCTCCTCAAGAAAATGTTCAAGTGTTAGTATGGAAGAAACAATTCCAAGCAGAATGATGCCTTAGAAGAGAATCATAATATTTTCAAGTTAGGAGGGCTGTCAAACATTCTCTTGTTCAGACACAATACTGTATGGTGGGAGAACAGAGTGGAATTGCTGACGCGGTCAGACAGCAGAGTCCTCACTATCTCCTGATGGCCAGTCGGGGTGCTGGGGTACCTGCTTCCTGGCTCTGCCATGATGACCTTCCGTGGAGACACAGTTCTATGGCAAAAGAGCTTATACCTGTCCAGGCATCTGGAGGCAAACCAGGAGTTGGGGCCTCCTTGGGCGATATTGCAAAATAGAGGAATAAATAGGTATGAAAGAAACCTCAGCCTGTTCAGGACAAGCGTTCATAATCTTCTTCCTTCTCTCTACTAGAGTTTAAGCTTCACAAGATCCAGGAGTTGTTTGTTCATTCCTGTACCCCCGGGACCTAGAAGAGTGCCCAGTACAGAGAGGCAATCACTAACTGTATGTGGGATGAGTAAACGAATGAGATTAGGTGGTAGAAGTGCTTTGCCTGTACGGGATGAATATGTTCTATCTCAAAGTGAATATTCCTTTAGTGAATATACTAGTCACAGGACGACGTCTGGAGGAATATTTGTTAATGCCTAGATACCGTTTCTTTTTCCAGTTCTGTCTGCTCCCATGGTGCCGTCACGCCCCAGTTTCCTAAGGACAGCGGTGGCCCCAGCCATGACCCTGGCACCTCTATAGTCTCAACCTCTGCTTCAGAAGTCACTGTGGAGGAAGAGACTGTAGAGTGGGCCTGTGTCCTTTACACCCCTGCCCAAGGGAAGCAGAAATGTCTTGACTGAATTGGCAGCAACTCTGCAGCAAGCTGGAGGAGGGGACGGATTCTCCTGCCCCCAACTCCTTGCAGAAATCGTAGCAACGATCTCACTGTGAGGCAGAAGGGGTAAGGCAGCAATGTTTCCCCAGGAACTGCCCCCAGCCCTGCCCACATCACAGTCACCCGATTCCCTGAAGTTTCAGAGAGAGAAAAAGGAAGAGTCGGCATCCTCGTCTCCCACTGTTCACCGCTTTCAGCAAGCAACCCTCTGAGGACGGACGGGATGAGAGGAGAACAACCTGGGAGCATCACCAGGCCGGAAGGAGATGGAGAGCACAACCATGCCACCATTTAAGTCAACCAGGAATCAACCAGGGAAAGGGCCAAGGTGACCCCAGTGTCCTCCCTAGCTTGGGCTTGTGCCCTCAGGATAACATGTAAGCCAGAGAATCCGGCATTTTTGTGATGAGGGTGGGAATCAGGTGATTCATTCTCCCTAGCTGCCCAATCGCATTTTATCACCCGGGCTGGGTGGCAGTACAGGAAAGACAGACAAAAAGGAAATGACAGGTGTCAACGGCTTTGGAGACTAGTATCCGCAGCACAGGTGCGTGGGCCCCAGCGCTCTGCCAAACTGCAGTTGAGGATTGAGACGGGGAGGTGGCAGAGGCGGAGTGGGGATGATTGGGAGAGAAAGGTAGAAATACTGCAAATGGCAGTGTCGAGGGGGCGGGGGG